>QJPP01005723.1:0-58068 GCA_003996215.1 Jaltomata sinuosa
CTCAACCTCCAAACCTAACGATCAAGGATTTATATGGGACCTCCTCATAGGTGAGACTATCATTCACACCTGCATCATCAAAAGGAACAATCAAGGTCGTATCACCAATACACTTCTTCAACAAGGAAACATGGAAAACCGGATGAACCGCTTCTAACTCTGATGGCAAATCTAACTCATAAGCAACATTCCAACTCTCCTCAGAATCCGGTAAGTACCTACAAAATGGGGAATAAGCTTTCCTTTCTTTCCAAATCTCATCACACCCTTCATGGGTGACACCTTCAGAAAAACCCAATCATCAACTTCAAATTCTAACTCTCTTCTCCTCATATCCGTAAATGATTTTTATCAACTCTGAGCAGTCTTCAACCGTTCCCTTATAATTTGAACCTTCTACATAGTCTCATGAATCGAATCTAGACCAATCAAAGCTGCCTCACCTACCTTAAACCAACCAATAGGAGATCTACATCTCTGACCATAAAGTGCCTCATAAGGAGCTATCTGGATGCTAGAGTGAAAGCTGTTGTTGTAGGCAAACTCGATAAGAGGTAAGTGATCATCCTAATTACCTTTGAAATTGATCACACAAGCTCTCAACATGTCCTCCAAAGTCTAGATAGTATGCTCTGTATGGCCATCTATCTGAGGGTGAAAAGCTATGCTAAGCTTCAGCTGAGTGCCAAGACCTCCTGAAATGATCTCCAAAACTGAGAGGTAAACTGAGTACCTCTATCTGAAATGATAGACAAAGGAACACCATGCAATCAAACTATCTCCCAGATGTAGAGTCTGGCATAATCATCCGCTAAATCCGTAGTCTTAATAGCCAAGAAATGGGATGATTTAGTCATCCGGTCGACAATCACCCAAATCAAATCATGTTGCCTTCGAGTAAGAGGCAAACCTGTAATGAAGTCCGTATTGATCGCTTCCCACTTCCAAGTAGGAAGGACAATATCTTGAATCATGCCACCCGTTCATTGACGCTCTACCTTCATTTACTGACAGTTGGGACACTTAGCCACAAAATTTGCTATGTCCCTCTTCATACCATTCCACCAATAGACTTCCCGTAGATCACAGTACATCTTGGTGGCACAGAGGTGAATGAAATATCTGGAACTATGAGCCTCAGTCAAAATCTATTATCGCAATCCCTTTAAATCTGGCACATATAATCAGCCCGAATAGCAAAGCACACCATTTCCCACTTGGGAGAAAACCTCAACTCTTTGTTGATGGACTGCACCCTTTAGCTGAAGTAAAATAGGATCACTGTCTTGCTTTGCCTTCACTTCAGCTACCAAAGATGATTCAGAACCATTCAGAACAATAACACCACTTTCTGTCGAGTCCATAAGGTTAACTCCCAACCGAACTAGCCTATGAACCTCCTTAACCAGTTCCTTCTTTCCTTCTTTGACTGAATACACACTACCCATCGACAATCTACTAAGGGCATCCAAATCAACATTGGCCTTACCCGGATAGTAAAGCACACTCATGTCGTAATCCTTAAGAAGCTCAAGCTATCTTCTTTGTCGCAAATTTAATTCCTTCTGAGAGAACACATACTGAAGGCTCTTATGATCGGTGAACACATCCACATGAACCCCATATAAGTAATGTCTCCAAATCTTCAAAGAAAAGACCACAACTGCTAACTCAAGATCATGCGTAGGGTAGTTCTTCTCATGAGTCTTAAGATTTCTATAGGCTTAAGCAATCACTTTACCACATTGAATCAACTCACAACCCAAACTAATCCTAGAAGCATCACAATACACAACAAAGTCATCTAGGCCCTCGGGTAGAGACAACACTGGAGCTGTGGTCAATCTAGTCTTCAATTCTTGAAAGTTTTTCTCACACAAATTAGACCACTAAAATTTTACCTTTTTCTGAGTCAATTGAGTCAAAGGGGCAGCAATGGAAGAAAACCCTTCCACAAACCTCCTGTAATAACCAGCTAAACCCAAAAAACTCTTAATATCAGGCAGGGAAGTAGGTCTAGGCCAGTTCTTTACTGCCTCAATCTTTTGAGAATCAACTCAAATACCATCCTTAGTCACAATGTGACCTAGAAAAGCAATAGAATGGATCCAGAACTCACACTTTCTAAACTTAGCAAATAACTGCCGACCCTTAAGAGTTTATCTCAAATGGTATGCATGCTCCTCCTCACTCTGAGAGTAGATAAGAATATAATCAATGAAAACAATCACAAACATATCCAAGTACCATTTGAACACACAGTTCATCAAATCCATAAAAGTTGCACGAGCATTCGTTAGACCAAAAGACATCAGAACAAATTCCTAATGACCACACCGAGTCTTGAAGGCTATCTTTGGAATATCACACTCTCTAACACAAAGCTCATGATAACCAGATCTAAGGTCGATTTTGGAGAAGAAACTAGCACCTTTAAGCTGATCGAACAAGTCATTAATCTTAGGAATGGGATAATTATTCTTGATTATGACCTTGTTCAACTTACGGTAGTCAATACACATTCTAAGGAAACCAGCTTTTTTTTGCACGAATAAGACTAGAGCACCCCATGGATAAATGCTAGGCCTAATGAAACCCTTATCAAGAAGGTCCTTCAACTGATCCTTCAACTCTTTAAGTTCTATAGGGTCCATTTTACAAAGAGGAATAGAGATGGAATTTGTATTTGGATGAAGATCTATCCCAAAGTTCATTTCTTGCTCGGGAGGGACTCCAGGTAGATCCTCGGGAAACACTTCTAGGAATTCATTCACAATAGGAACAGACTGAAGGGATGGGGTTCCGGACTCTGTGTCCATAACCCGAACTATATGATAAACATAACCCTTAGAAATCATCTTCCTAGCCTTAAGATAAGATATGAAATAACCTTTTGAGGAAGGAGGATTACCTTGCCATTCTAAGACGGGTTCGTTTGGAAACTTGAAACTGACAATCCAAGTACGATAATCAACATAAGCATAACAAGCATGTAATTAGTCCATACCAAGAATAACATCAAAATCAGTCATCTCCAACTCTACTAAATCTGCTGAAATGACTCTATAAAGGACTGAGATAGGCAATTTCGGTAGTAGAAAAACAAAAGGGTTCTAAAAGCAATTCAGGACATACTTCGAATTTGCATGCTATATAAGGAGTCAAAAAAGATAAGGAGTCACCAGGGTCCAAAAAAGCATACACATCGAAAGAGATGACTTTTAACATACCAGTAACAACATCTGAGGAACTCTCCTGATCCTGACAAGAGGACATAGCATAAAGGCAGTTCTGGCACTGACCACCAGAACTAGAAGCTGTGCCCTACTGAGTTGGTCGACCTCCTGGGGCTGCTGGAGCAGACTGAGCCCTACCACCTCCCTGCCCCTTCTTATCTGAAGGTCAATCTCTGATACGATTTCCAATCTGACCATAACTAAAATAACCCTCTCTACCAGCCAAACACTCACCAGGGTGATTCTTCCCACATTTGGCACAAACAGGAAAAGAAAGTCCATTTGCACCACTACTCTGAGAATATGAGCCTGCACCTCTATCGGACTGATCATGATGGGTCTTGGAGGCCTGAAAAGGATTACTGGCCGAAGAATGCATGGGTCCTGATGACCTTTTATGAAAGGAAAAGCGATGTCCACCTCCACACTTCTGATGGTTAAATCCGAAACCCTCAGATCTAGCTCTTTTATTCTTCCTAGACATCTTCTTAAGCTTGTCTCCCTTGATCTGGTGTGCATGGGTCATAAGCCTCGAAATGTTCATATCAATCAACATCATTGCAGACCTACACTCTTTCTTCACCATATCAGAAACCCCATAGATAAACTTGCTCATCTGATCATGAGGGTCCACTACCATGGAGGGGGCATACCTAGACAACCGAGTGAACTTCAAGTTGTACTCTTGGACTAACTCCTCAACCTTCACTTACCTCAACTCTCAGGGAAATAAATGGTCAAGGAAAGCCCTCTTGAAACACTCCAAAGTGACAGGGACAATGCCCTTAGTTCTAGCTTTCTTCCATTAAGTGAACCATTTATGAGCTACATCCTTGGGTTGATAGGATGCAAGCTCAACACAATCAGCACCAACCACTTGCATAACATCAAATACCTTCTTCACTTCATCAATAAAGTTAAGTGGGTGCTCACTCACTTTCGAATCCCAGAACTCAGGCAGGTTCATACGGATAAAGTCATAAACTTGGGCCGCTACCCCACCTTGAGGGTAGACGGGGCCAGGACCCTGTTGATTGGCCTGAGCGGCCAAGGTCTGGTCTAGAAAATGGATGGCATCCCTGAATTCCTCATTCATGACCTCGGGGGCCAGAACTAGAGGAGCAACATTCCGAGCGGCTCGGTGAGGCATAGTACATCGAGGCATAATCTGAAATATACAAGGTAAGGATTAGAGGTACATTAGAGTTAAGCTCTATTGCACGATATGATCATGAAAGAAGTGAACTTTTCCTAAGACACATCATAGTTTCCCTCTCATATGTGTGGTATGCTTCACATACATGAAAGAGACTCTACTCGATGTGACTTTTTGACATCCTAGGACTCTTGAACCTGGCTCTAATACCAAGTTTGTCATTCCCTAAGGCTACCCTCTAGGCATAACATGGGATCCAGGACACAAGTGCCCCAGATTAACCTTTGGTCATAGCATACTTAAGCATAACAAAACACAAGCAGAAACATAATAAGAAATAATGGGAATCCATAACTAAATATCATAAGGTTTTCAAGAACCCACATCCAAAAAATACAACCAACTGTGTCTGAAGCCTCTAAATCTGGAAATACGAGTTGATGAGAAAACCCCCCAACTAACTCAGAATCCAACATAAAAGACATAAGAAAGATAACTCATAACTCGGGCCCTCGCAGGATAAGGACTCACCAATTGGATAAGCTGGAAAGCTGGCACTAACTAGCCACGTACCTGAGGGATAGAACCTGAATCTGTATCATCAAGAGGATGCAGTGCACGATATACGTCAGTACTATGGAATGTACCGAGTATGTGAGATATGCATGAACATGATGAAAATATTCTAAGTATTCTTTAACAATCAAAATCAAGCTTTAAAGGTAAAACTGGATGCAAATGACTCTATAAAATACCAAAAGCTGGAAACATGATCATAAACAAATACTCTGAAACCTGAATAAGAGTCAAATACATTTTTAAAGCATAAACTGTTTTTGAGGGAGGTTCTCTAACTGACATAGACCATGCAAGCTACATGGAATCTGATGTATATTCCCCATCAAGAGAAGCCAATATACCTTGCCAGGGTATAAAGGCATGACTATGGGGTGATTACTAAATCAAATGCCCAACAGAGGGGACTTATAAACCTATGGGAGCACGTAGTTTTGGGACTAAGGGTACTCTCACCTTATCCAACTCGCTGCTAAATACTACTCCCTAAACATATACATATAGCTCATAATACTGGTGACATATGTGATGCCAAAACTGATCATAAGTTATGACATATCTGATGTTAAATCTGTTCATAGCTTAGGTAGACATATCTAGATGCCAAACCTCTCATAAAACATAGGGACATATTTGATGTCCAAAACTGTTTGAAATGCAATAAGACATATCTGATGCCATGAAATTCAAATTCATACTCTTAAAGACTTAGCATAGCTATAATTCAAATCATGCTTTACCTTTCTAATTTCATACTTGAAGAATTAGACATGCAATTTCATAAACACAAGTAAGGTCATGATATCTAATCATGTAAATTTACTCTTGAAAATATGCAATTCAATGGGATCATGCTAGAAAGCGACTTTAATACTTGGGCTTTTAAGACCAATGGAGGAATCATGATCAAATAATAATTAAGCAATAAGAAACCATGAATTTAAGCATAGAAACTGATTTCATAAGGTTTCCTCAATTTAGATCAAAACTCTAATTTCACAAGTTCATAATTCAATTTGAGGATTGGAGTTTTGGGCACAAGGGTCAAAGGAACCCATTGTTGAATACCCACATACCTTGATTGAAGTTAACCCACATGAAATTGAGAAGATTAGGAGACTTGAACTTGGAGCTTGAGAGAGTTCTTTTCCTTTTTGGGAGATGAATGCGGTAATGAGAAGGTACTTAGGATAATGAGGGTAAAAACCCTTCTAAAATAGTCAAAACAATATCATTTAGGAGTTAAAAGGGTAGGTAATGACTAAAATACCCCTGGGACGTAATTAGGAAAAAGCTGGAAAAAGTTGACTTTCAGGGACCACATATAGGCTCTATGAATCATAGACCAAACCACGGCTCGTGGTTTCCATCCATCGTTCCTGACCAAAGAACAAGCTGGAAAAGCCAAACTATGGGTTAACAGGATGGACCTGTCGAATAGATCACGAGTCGTAGACTTGAGTCGTCATTTCTGGAATTGATCTGATCTCTGATCATGTTCCACGAGTCAACAGGACCGACCCATAATTCAAACTATGGTCTGTCATCTTGACTCGTGGTTCCTGGGAATCACTCAGTCCTCAAGTCTGATACCACGAGTTGACAGAATGGGCTGTAGAATGAACTACGGTCCGTAGAACCAACTCGTGGTTCTCAGACTAGAGTCTGAGCCTGACAGACTTAAACCAAAGATCCATTCCACAACCTTTAGTTCAAACCACGGTCTGTGGTTTGGACCCGTGATCTTTGGAAACTTCAGAATTTTTAGATTTCTTAAGTTTAAAGCTGGATCAAGTTTTGGGGTGTTACAAAACTAAACGTTAATATCAAATCAAAATGAAATTTTTGCTAAACATAACATAACATAAAGCTGAACATCTACTGTCTGTCTGAAAGCCTCTACTAAGATGAGTTACTGGGACAAATCCCCAACTAACTCTAAGCTTCTTAAAAACAGAATAAACAAATAAAAGAATAAGCATAAGCTGTGTCCTTGAAATATAAAGACTCACCAAACTCTGCTGCTGAGATAATATGAGATTATGCTAACCGTGAGATAAATGTTGAACATTAGAACCTATATTATAAAACAATATAGCACAACAAAAGTATGCGATCAGTACTTTAAATGTAATGAGCATGTGAGATATGCATTATTTTATGTATGCTGAACATGAGAGGATAAGCTACACAGAAAATTGAGGCATGTAAACTGATGCAATGATCAAATAAGTAAACGTGTATCTGAACAATACTGTATTGAATAAACTAAATATAAGGTCATGCAATATCTGAGTTTAATTTATGGGAGATACTATTAACCGACATACCCCAGTCTGAGCTAACTGGGGTCCAACCTGTAATCCTAGATGGAAGGGCATTCCATACCTTGCCAAGGGTATGAATAGTGACTGACGTGGATCAACTAAACTAATGTACAAAAGGACTAAGGTATCAAGCCTTTTCTGATGGGTGACCCTTTAGAACCTATGGTGGTGCCATAGTTTTGGGACTTAGGGACTTCTACTAAAGGTCCCAGCCTAACTGATGGGTGATCTTTCATCCCTGCATATTCTTGGTGCTAAGTACTACTCCCAACTGAATCAAAGCTGATATACTGAATAGCTCAACAATACTGAGGTTCTGAGAACGAAAGGTAAATACTTTATCTGAAAGCATTCCAAATCATGTAATTCTAAAGGACTGAGTATTTGACTAACAATGCATGTAATTCTAAGTCATGGGTCTTCATAACCCGCCATTTCTTAAGAATGCAACTACTAATGATAATGATAAAATCTAGGTAAAGTGTGAAATCTCTTAACACAAGCTCAAAACCATGATAGTTCAATATGCTGAGGGTTCATGGATTTCAAGTATAAAAAGATGCTAAATTATAAGGAAAACATGTATTCAAGGTTCATTCATGATAAGAATCTGAAACACAAAGGAATTCATAATGTTCATGAAACCTTAGGCTCTGAAGAATAACTAAACTAAGGAATTGAGTTAATTTCGAGACTCAGTGGGTGAAAAGAAACCCATTGATGAAATCCCACATACATGGTAGAAGAAGATTTTTGAATTGGGGATGGAGTTCTGAAGCTTTAGAGAAAAAAGCCCTAGGTCTGAGAGCATTTTTTCTCTCTTTCTGAACTTGAACCGATGGAATGAATGAAAAATAGACTAAGTCTGATTAAAACCTCTTAAAATATACCAAAAATGAGTTAGTGTAGAATTTAAAAGTGTGGGGAAAAGACCAGAATGCTCTTATCATACCTCGAGTCTACACTCTAGACGTGATATGATACTTAGAGCCACAAGTGACCCCAAGCTAACCCATGTTCTAGCATATACTAAATATTCTGATTTATAATAATAATCTGAGCAAAAGATAAAGTGCATAATAAGTTTAGGATGTAAACTAAAAATTTGTGAATATAGGTGTATTAAGTTTGAAATAAGAAACTTACTATGTAACCTGAAAACTGACTTTATGTCAAAAAGACTCTAATAAGATGAGTTAGTGGGACAAGCTCCTAGCTAACTCTAATAGTCTAAAAACTGAATTACAGACTAAATAAAAGGAATATAAATCTTTTCCTCAAAATATGAGGACCCACCAACTGTACTGCTGGGAAGACTGGAGAATTGTACTAACCGCGGTCTGGGTGCTGAGCACCTAAGCCTATATTATCTAACAATATAGCATAAGAAAGTATGCGGTCAGTACTTTAAATGTACTTAGCATGTGAGATATGCAGTGTTCTAAGTATGCTGAATATGAAAGGATAAACTAAACATGTAAACTGATGGAATGACCAAGTAGACAAACATGCAATTGAATAATAAGGTACTAAATAAACTGACAAAAACGTCATGCAATAATTGAGTCTGAACTGTTGGAGCTACTGTTAACTGACATACCCTAAGTTGAGCTAATTATGGGGCCAACCTGTCACCCTGGCTGGAAGGGTGTTCACACCTTGCCAAGGGTATGAACACTAGCTGGCATGGATCCACTAAACTGATGTCCAAAAGGACTAAGGTGTAAAGTCTGGTCTAACGGATGATCCTTTAGAACCCTTGGTGGCACCTTAATTCTGGGACATACGGAGTTCTACTATATATCTCAGTCCTAACTGACGGGTGAGCTTTCATTCCTGTATCCTCTTGGTGCTAAGTACTACTCCCAACTGAATATAAGCTGACATACTGGATAACTCAAAATACTAACATTTTTAGAATGAAAGATAGTGCTAAGTCTGAAAGAATTCTAAATCATATAATTCTGAAGGACTGAGTATCTGACTGAAAATGCATGAAATCCTAACTTGATCGGGTGTTCATAACCCACTATCTCTGAGGAATGCACAACTCATAGTAGTTTTATAGTCTGAATGAAATATGCAATATATAATGCAGTTCAAAACCATGAATTTATCCAATATACTGAGGGATTGAGAATTGTGCGTGCACAAGGATGCTGGACTTCAAGGAAACATGTATTAAAGATTCATATCCGATATGAAAGTACAAGAAATTCATAAAATTTTTGAACCCTAGGCTCTGAAGACTAAACTAAATTGAAGAATTGAATTTACTTTGGGACTCAATGGGTGAGAGGAAATCCATTGATGAAATCCCACATACTTGAGAGAAAACCCCTTGGTGAAACCCTTGGATTTGAAGCCTGAAGTTGAAGAACCCTACTGCTTGCTTTGGAGGAGAAAAGAATTGCCTTTTTTTCCAATTCTGCTAAGTGTCAAATAATTTTGGAGGGAATGAGGGATTTGGGGTAGTTTTAGTCTTAATAGTTAGACTTAGGCTAGTTAAAACGATATGGTTTTCTTTTTAAAAGAGTGGGGAATGAAGCGACCCTCTTGGGAGGATGTCACTTCCAAAACAAAAATAAATATAATACTTATAACATTTTAAAATAGCTTAATTTAAGACATATTCATTATTTTTTCAGTGGTGGAATTAGGCCCATTTGAAAAGAGTTAAAGGTGCAATATTTTAAAATTTACTAATTCATATAGTCCTAAGTAAAAACAATATAAGATTTTCAACTTATGATGGTAGGACCTTTCAAAAATAATCGAGCATCTATCTTATGAAAATTTAGTTATATTTTCATTTAAGCACAAATGCAGGATCATTCTATACATAATCTTCGAACTTACAAATACTAATGAAAATATACTAGTTTATTCCGTTACACAAATTATAAATCAAATGTGTCTTTAATACATTACAAGACCTGGGTTTACACACCTCAAAACAACTAGCGCAATACCAAATTTAAGTTTACAATATATAGTATTACGATAAAGAAAGCCTCCAAAATTTACATATACAGGTGCAACATATGGATCATATTCCACATAGATCATGTACAAGTGCCAGAAGAACTACAAAATGTAGATGACTATATGCAGATGTGATCTTCTAAAAGCTCCAGAAAAGTCTATTTCAAGGGGCCATCTTTAATTATCCTCCCGAACGTCACCTATGATAGAAAACAACTATCGCTAAGCACAAAGCTTAGTGGTGTATAAAGTTTGGGCTTGGAGCCATAGATTTCTCCAATTCCCTGCTAAATTATTTGCAGCTCAATATAACATACAAATAAAAATCAAGTAAACAAGTATATTACAAGTATCAATATTGACATTCAAAGCTCAAGTGTCAAGAAAGTTGATAGAACTATTTCACGAGATGTGAAATAAAAAAATTCACCCAATATGTACATGATGCCATCACATCAAGCATAATCCAATATCAAGATAGACCGAAGCCCTATATCAAGTAGGGACAAAACCCAATAATCAAGAGAATTAAGAACCATGTTAAAAATGGCTTTCTAGTTCGTACTTAAATGGATAACTTCCATAATTAAGATAAATCACAAACCCAAAATCAAGATGGATAAAGATTCAAATCAAGAGTCATGCCGATACATCGACATAGATACTATCACAAAAAGGACAAAGTCCTAACAAGAATGCAAAATGATCAAGCAATCCGTACAAGTGGGAAAATTATCAAATATCTCACAATAATTCAAATTACCAATATGATGATATAAGGTCACGAGAAAGCAACCAAAAGTTCCAAAACAATAATCAAAATTCTCTAAAAAGTCATGAGAGTACAAGTTCAAGTTTATACACAAACCTTAGCTTTTTAGTACATAAATAGTCCTACCACAACTTGACGAGTTCAAATCATAGACAAACAAGTGTGTCAACTTTCTCAAACAAATTTCTTTAGGTTGTACAAGAGTATAAACACCTAGAATATACAATCAAACACCCATTTAATATTCACGAATTTCAGCAGGTGAAAATGAAAAAGATATACATCAAAAGTGAGCCTAGTTTGTGCAAATCACACCAAATTCTCAAAATAGTAAATTTGGATATCCTGCATGCCTTGTGTTGTGACTAAGTTTTGAATAGGTAAATGGTAAAACTAGGATTTTTAGTTTCACAAAAGTTATAGGTACATATCTTAGGGTTGTGAGGAGTCAAAAACCATCACAAAATGTGTTTTGTACAAAAAGGTATGCTCAAAATACTAACAGAAGTGCATAGAAGGTTTCTAAATCGGAAAAAATTGGGCAGAACTTTCCGTGTATTGCGTCCACTTTTTCAACCCCATAACTGAAAAACTAGCTTTTAACATAAACATAAGAGTTGTATATATATCTAATATATTTCCAAAATATATTTGTTCACTCAAAATGAATCTTTACATAATGAGATATGCTAAACTTACTAACAACTACACAGTTCCAAAATAGAGTTTTGATTACTTACCACAAAGGAGGGATTGTCTTGAGTTCTAGCTAAAAGAAAATGTTTTTCTAGGTGATTTTGTGGGGGAATATGATTGAGAGATAGTTCTGGGGGTTTCCTCATCCTTAAGGAACATAAAATTTGAGATGAGGTGATATACATGGACCTAAAAGTGATTTATATACACAACAAAAAGTGGCTTGCCAAAAATTGAAAAGGTTGGATGCCCAAAGTGATTAATATCCCTTCTATTTTACTATTGTTTATAGTATAAATATAGTTGAAGTAGTTTACATAAATACCCCAAGGTCATATCTTAATATAACATCACAATCCACGTTAAGCAAATTTTTAAACGTTTCAAAATTCGAGTTTAGGAAGCGTGAAGTATAGTTCATTCCTTTTTTATCAAGAAATTGTCTAGTGATGTGCAAATGTTATCTTAAATATTTTGGGGTGTTACAGGAAAAGTTTGAAATACCCCTGGGAATTAAATAGAAAAACTGGTGAAATTTTGGGACATTGATCCACAGTTTGGTCAACGGACCATGGATCTGATCAACTGACCGTCGACTAAGTCATGGTTCTGTGCTTGAGGTTCTTGGGGTCCTCTGATCTCCTGGTTCACGGGTGACATGATGGTCCGTGGATCAAAATCACGAACCATCATTTGAGCTGTGAATCTAAAGCCGAAAACTGGCTGATTGCGAATCCACGAGTGATAGGATGGTCCGTGGTTCAAAATAACCATCCGTGGAGTTACCCATATAATCAAGGGGGACCAACACAGGAGGACAAACCACGGATCATACCATGGGTCATGAACCAAATGATGACCCGTGATCCTGTTCGTGATTCCTGAAAGTTTGATTTTTTTTGCATTTTTCCTACTAAGCACTATAAAGTAGTGGGTTCAAATTCTATGGTGTTACAACCCCTGGCTTAATTTTAAAGTTGCAAAAATTTTCCCGTCGGATGGGCTGCCGAACGGCCCATCAGAACTACCACAGCCCATGGTGGGGACCATCGGGTTGGGGCCGACTGGGGTGGTCTTTTGGACCATTCCCATAGCTATGGCCCGTGGGACTTTCCATGGTGCGTGGCCCTGACCGTCGGGTTGACCGAGGCTAGCCAAGCCACTAGCAGAAATACCCACGGCCCATCAGACTTGTGATGGCTATGGTGACTACCCATCGGGGCTGAGGCCGACAGCCCGTGGGACCTCCCATAACCCATTGGTCCTGAATCTTGCAGAAACCATCCTAATTTCTAAGTCTAAATGATTGTTCAAATTCTTAGGTGTTACATCTAGACCATACCACACTTGGAATTCATCTAAGACTAGCCTAGCCTAAAATTTCTAACACTTTATTCGGGGATAATCTTACCCCGAATTTTGGCATGCTAGACCTTACCGTAATAGCGGAAAGGGTCATTACAAAAGGATATTTAAGGGGAGTCCAATTCGGACTTGAAATTGTCATGCATCAAAAGGAAATAAGAGTATTAGATCAAATACGGGATACTAAAAGGAATAGTATAGATTTTTAAAAATCAGTCCATAAATATTGAACAACTTTATCATCAAAAGACACATTTTAGATAAGTTTTTGAAAGAAAAGCAGCTCAAATAAAATTCTCAAGATAACGAGCTAACAATTAAGGAGGAACAATGTTAAAGACAACATCTCATTATGAAAAGAGTGATTTGGGGAGTTTATTATATCCTTAATACAACTACGTGGGAACTAATCAGACAACTAAGACCAGTCTTATAGAAAGCTACAGACTTTAACAAAAAAGAAATTACTGAAATTCAAACAATAACAAGGAGAAAAAGTTACTGGAAAAGAAAGGGAGTTATTCTATCAGTTCAAGTTCATTACTTAAGTTAATAGCAAAAATATCCAAATCATAACTTAATGAAGACATCTGACCAAAATAGGAATTGTTTTTCAAAAATAAAAGGAAATGAAAGGTAAACATGGAATATTATTCAAATTGGAGAAATCTATCTTGCAAGGGGAGTAGGCAACAAATTTAGTTTGGGACCATTCAAGCCTTAATAGCAAAGCACTATGTAAATGCAAAGGAGTTTAACTAGATGCTAACTCAAACCAAATAAACTTCAGTATTATCCTAAGAAAATCAAATCCTTATTGTCTTGACACAAACCCAACATGTGTTGAGGCCATAATATTTGCCTATCAAATTCTACGACAACTATCACTTTATGCATGATTTTACCCCAAAAATGTATGATACATTATCATGCTTAAGCTAAAATAGATTAGAGTAGACCATATGATATATCTTAAAACGAGAAAACATAATGTATTGACACGATTTATTCAAAACTAATTAGGAGGCAATGGTTCTGGTTATAAAGAATGAAACAAGAAATTTCAATTAATCGAAGGGAACATACCATATCCTTCACCTGTTGAACATGAATTTGAAAGGGGGCAACAACTCAAAATGGACAAGACTTCATACACTTCTTTATTAATCAAAATGAGCAAATAAATTACTAACCTAATATTCCAATAAACAAATCAACCACTTGTCACGACCCAATTTCTCGGTCATGATGGCACCTACAACCCCCGAGTAGGAAAACCAATCCCCGTAGCCTGGAACGGTCAGTAATGGGCTACAATCTAGCAAACGAAAGAGAAAACAATTTAATTAGTGGGAGCAAGGGAACAAGATGAAGAAAAATAGATAACAGGAGTAATATAGACATAAAGCGGAAGCTAAACCAAACCCAAAACCTGGTATCATAGCATATAAAAGCCGGATCTACATTAAGAGTACAAGGGTCCAAAACAATATATACACAAAGCTGTCTCCGAGTAGAAGTAGAGTACATAATCAAAAGATATACTAAAAGCTAAGTTTCGGTCACCAAGAGCTCACCCTCAGTCCAGAATATCACCAAAACAGCACCTCGCATGAGTCTCCACGAGCTAACGGTGATGGACCACACTAGGATCTGTACCAGAAGATGCAGAGTGTAGTATGACCACCAAATGTGAAGCATAAGGTACCCAGTAGGTACCATAGGCCGACTGGGCACATATAAGATAAAAGCATAGTAACAGACATAATAGAAGGAAGTAGTCACAAAAATCAATGAAAAGTACACAGGAACTAGCCTAGAGGGAAGTCAACAGAACAACATACAAGGCTAGAAAGTAGAATATATACACATCATGCACAAGTGTAAGCAAGAAATAACGCACCTAGGATCCTTGCAATAATAGTATATACATAATAAGTTTAAGAAATGGACAGTATACCGGTAACCTCATGTACAAGGAAGAGAGAAGAAGAGTAAAGATAGGCATGATCGAAAACAAGAATCAATAACCCAACTAGTCATACCAATCTCAAATACAACAAGTAACAACTCAGTTGTATATAATCTTATAAGCATAACCGTAACAGGGGGATAACATCGCGATAAAGTAACAAGAGACTACCTACAGTCCCCCAGCCACCCATACAATTGAGAAATGCAAACAAGTGAAAACAAAACCCTCTGGCCGCCCATACAACCGGAGCGTACAATCAACAAATAGAAAACAATAGTGGAGCCTCAAATAATGAATGACATGATGCATGATAACCTCAGGGTGGGATAGAAACTCTGTATATACCTCCTTCGTTGCCGATCATGCCCAGCAGGTAGGTTCCATAGAAGGACACTTTCCGTATATCTCTACTCCACCGTATACCCTACCTCTGGCACATGCAGCCTAAAGCCCCAGGCCCAGATGGCGAGGTCCATGGAGGTCCCGGACCCCATACTAAAACTCAGTACCAAAACATGTCCTCCGGAAGCAAGTCCGGGTTCACGATAGAGACCAAGCCTCGAATATGCATGCCCAGACCCTTTCCAGGACTAAAATAGTGGGAAAATATCTCAAAAAACCCTCCAAGAGTGCCAGGGCGTAACCGGATCTAAACAGTAGAAAGTCATCCCAGATGCCCAGTCCACCTGAGGGTAAAACCATCCCAATTTAGTAAGACAACTAGCACCCGGGCCCTGCCGAGCCTAGTGTTAAAAGTAAAATTGGTGATAGAAATCATAATTTGACCTTCTCTTACCCCAAGAAAATTGATAAGTTAAATTAAACCATTTCAAATTCATTTCCATCGAAAATGGGCCCCCGGGGCCATGCAAAGTTTAGAAAACAATTCCAGTAGGCCCGAAGCCAAAACCATAGTAAAACACGGATAAAACCTATTTATATGCATGGAAATGAATGATCAACACAAATAGCTTCCCAGCAGCTCACAATCAACCTATCGGCCCTGCACAGGCTCCAATCGCTCTACAACACAGATAGCCAGCATAATATCATGATAATGATGCCCGGGACTCACGGGCACCCTCGAATAACCCACCGTTTATGTTCCAAAGTCAAAAAAAGGCCACACAGGGCCATAAGAGTGATAACATCAACTACTAAGAATACTACACATAATGAAGAGAAGAAACAGGGTGAATCATGGAAAAACAGTCAAGGTTTGTGGTACCAACCTAATATCCCAAACCAAGGATGACAGCTAGTACAATTTTATCCAATATATGCTAAGTCTAGGGAGTTTACACCGTAACCTACCTGTTGTCCGATGACAAACTGCAGGAACGACGATGTCCATGGCCAAACTGCTCTGAAAAGCTCCGAACAAGGATCAAACTAACAAAATCATATATAAAATGTTAAAATGAATCTAGCGATACCAATAATGCCATAATTGTAGTCGGGTCAAAAATTTGGTTAATGCCGGCCCCGTGGGCCCCGCAACTCGAAACCAAAAGTGAATAGAAGTACAAGTTTTTGAGGAAAATTAGCCAAAGTATTAGCTCAAACTAGCTATACAACCCAAGGGTCAATTAAGGAATCAAAAGAGATAATTTGACGGATTAAAGCGGTTAGAACTTACCAATTACGATGGAGGAACGATTAAGACCAAGGAAAATGCAACCCAACACCCAGAATTGACCAAGTACAGTGCTTAGACGAGTTTTCAGCTACCAACAATGGAGAATTTGATTTTTTGAATGAAAGAGACGAAGTGAAAGCTTATATATTGTTCAGGGGTCCTTCATCGCGGTCGCGAGGACCACGCTAGCTAGACCATCGTGATCGCGAAGGCTAGCCACGCGGTCGCGAACAAAAGAGTAGGAGGGACTTCATCACAATCACGACTGGCGATCACGCGATCGTGAAGAACACGGTACCATGCACTTCATCGTGGTCGTAAAGGGTGAGCCTCGCGATCGCGATAGAGGCTTGATGCCTGCACCTGCAACAAGGAAAAGTATACAACTTTCCAAAACTCGATGGGGCATTTCGGGAAAAATCAGAAATCGATATTCAGAAACCAATAATGCTAATAGAGTGGAAACAACGTTCTGGACTAAACGGAATCAATGAAACTTTCATACGAGGTCATATCGGAGAAATATTGACCCAAGTCAACAGTAATGAAAAAGAAGCCAAAGTCTCAAAATAAGTTTGGCTCACCCGAAACCAAACCAACCACTAACCCAACCCAAATTCAACATTCTGGAGCTGATGGAATTGTCGGATATTGAATCCGACACTTCGACCATCGAAAGTCACCCAAAGTTACACTTTCAACCCCAAATGGCCTAAAAACAGAGGAAACCACACAAAACCTACACCAGAAGTTCTCAGGCCTCAACTGAAGCTTCAACTAGACCAAACTTAATGTTGCGGAGCTAACAGAACTGTCAGAATTCAATTTCAAGTACGTTAGCTAAGAATGTTGACTTAAGTCAACAATATTCTAAGTTAAAGCTCTAAAATAGGAAAAAGGGCAAAACAACCAAATGAACGACCAGGGAACCAAACTACCGGTCCCAGCAAGCCATAAATGACTTGGGGCCGCTACAGAAAGGCTCTAATAGTACAATGAATGCATAAATGCGAAGATGACCGGAAGGGTCATCACAACAACCACTACTAAAATGACTTTTGACCTCGAAAGTCAAGAAGAAGGGAGTACCTGAAGGCTCGAACAACTACGGATACTAAGCACACAACTCACTCTCAATCTCCCAAGTAGCCTTCTCGACCGGATGATGCCTCCACTAAACTTTCACAACCGGAATCTCCCTAGATCTCAATCTCCTAATATCTCTAGCCAAAATAACTATTGGCTCCTCAACAAATGACAAACTCTTATCTAACTGAACCGAATCCTAATGCAACACATGGGACTCATCTGGCACATACCGACATAAAATCGAGACATGAAAAACTGGGTGAACAGATGAAAACATCAGACGCAATGCTAACATGTAGGAAACACTACTAACCCTCTGAAGAATCTCAAATGGCCCAATAAACCTAGGGCTAAGCTTGCCCCACCGACCAAATCTCACCATGCTATTCACGGGCGATACTCAAAGTAAAACCAAGTCACCAACACTGAACTACAAGGCACTAAGTCTACGATTAGCATAACTTTTCTGCCTACTCTAGGATGCTCTAAGTCTGTCCTGAATCAAATAGACTCAGTCCAAGTAATCTCGAAGCAAATTTATACTCTGCGGCCTGGAATCTAACCCATCGAACCAACCAATTGGTGATCTGCAATGCCTACCATACAAGGCCTCAAAAGGTGTCATGACGATGCTCGAATGGAAACTATTATTATAAGCAAACTCGGCCAAACGCACAAACTGATCCCATGAATCTCCAAAGTCAAGCACACAAGCCCGAAGCATGTCCTCCAGGACCTGAAAAGTCCTCTCGGACTGGCCATCTATCTGAGGGTGGAAATCGATACTAAGCTGAACCTCCATACCCAAATCCCTCTATATAGCTCTCCAGAATTGAGATGTGAACTGCGTGCCACGGTCTAAAATGATAGAAGCTGGGACCCCGTGCAACCAAACAACCTCGCGAATGTAGATCTGAGCTAACCTCTTAGAACCGTAGGAAGTCTGAACTGGTAAGAAGTGGGCCGACTTAGTTAGCCAATCCACAATCACCCAAATGGAATCAAAACCCCAAGAAGTACGAGGCAAATCAACAACGAAGTCCATAGTAATACCTTCCCACTTCCACTCAGGAATGGGAAGTCGCTGCAACAAGACACCCGGTCTTATGTGCTCAAACTTCACCTACTGACAGTTCAAGCACCGAGATACAAACTCTGCTACGTCTCGCTTCATACCACACCACCAGTAAAGCTATCTCAAATCTCTATACATCTTTGCCGTGCCAAGATTAATAGAATATCTAGAATAATGTGCCTCACAGAGTATCAACTGAATCAAATAACCAACCCTAGAAACACAAAGTCATCCATCAAACCTCAGAACACCACCAGAACCCAAAGTAGCCCAGCTGGCCTCATCCTGAACTAACTAATCACGAAGGTCGCACAAACTCTGATCCTCAAAGTGTCGGCTTTGAATCTCATTAACTAGAGTAGAATGGACCTCAACACTAGCAAGAACTCTACTAGGATCTGACAAGTCAAGCCTAACCAATCGGTTAGCCAAGGACTGGATGTCCAAGGCCAACGGTCTCTTAGAAACTGAAAGTGAAGCTAGGATGCCCATACTCACCATCTTCCGACTCAAGGCATCCTCTACCAGGTTTGCCTTGCTCGGATGGTATAGAATAGTGAAATTGTAGTTCTTCAGTAGCTCAATCCATCTCCTTTGCCTCGAGTTCAGCTCCTGCTAACACGTAATCTATTGAAGACTACGGTGACTGGTGAATATATCATAGTGAACTCCATATAAGTAGTGCCTCCAGATCTTGTGCGCGAAGACTACCACCGCCAACTCTAAGTCATGAGTGAGGTAGTTGCGCTCGTGAACCTTCAGCTGTCTCAACGCATATGATATCACACGACTCTGCTGCATCAACACACAACCAAGATCGACCCCTGAAGCATCAGAATACATGAAGAAACTCTGACCCTCAACTGGCAAAGTCAGAACTGGAGCTGAAGTCAATAAGGCCTTAAGCCTCTAAAAGCTATCCTCGCACTGATTCGACCACTGAAATGGAAAATCCTTCCTAGTCAGTATAGTCAAGGGTTCTTCTATGGAAGAAAATCCCTAAACGAACTGTCTGTAGTACCCAGCTAAACCAATAAAGCTACGAACCTCAGTAGGAGTAGTAGGTCTCGGCCAATCACAAATTGCAAAAATCTTACCCGAATCAACTCTAATCCCATCCTTAGACACCACGTGCCCTAGGAATGCAACTAACTCTAGCCAAAACTCACACTTTGAGAACTTGGCATAAAGCCGATGATCACTCAATATCTGAAGTACAATCCTCAAATGCTGCTCATGCTCATCCCTACTCCTCCAGTATATCAGAATGTCATCAATGAAGACTATCACAAATATATCCAAGTACGGGCTAAGCACCCTATGCATCAACTCCATAAAGGATGCAGGGGCATTAGTCAACCCAAAAGACATCACCAGGAACTCATAGTTGCCATAACGTTTCCTGAATGCTGTCTTAGGGATGTCCTCCACCCTAATCCTCAACTAATGGTAGCTGAACCTTATATCAATCTTTGAAAACATGACTGAACCCTGGAGCTGATCAAACAAGTCATCAATCCTCGGCATCGGATACCTATTCTTCACTGTCACCTTATTCAACTGTCGATAGTCAATACACATCCGATAGACCCATCCTTCATCTTCACGAAGAGGACAGGAGCACCCTAAGGAGACACACTCGGTCTAACAAACCGTTTAGCTAACAAATCCTGGAGTTGCTCCTTAAGCTCTCTCAACTCAACAGGGGCCATACAATAGGGAGGAATAGAAATTGGCTTGGTGACCGACTCTAACTCAATGGAAAATTCAACATCCCTCTCAGGTGGAAGGACTGGAAGGTCAGCAGGGAACACATCTATTAAGTCTCTAACCACAGGAATGGACTCAGGAGATGAAGGGTCAGCACTAGCATCTCGAACATATGCTAGATAAGCTAAACACCCACGGGAAATCAATTTACTAGCTCAAAGACAAGAGATGATCCCAGACGGTGCATAGCTAATAGAATCCTGCCATACAACTGGGGATACACTGAGCACGGCTATGTTAACAGTCTTGGCATAATAATCCAAAACTTCACGGTGAGGGATAGCCAGTCCATGCCCAGTATCACATCAAAATCTAACATATCAAGGATCATCAATTCACCCCAAGTTTCCAAATCACCAACAGATATCACCCAGGATCTCACAATCCGATCCACTACTAAAGAATCTCATATGGGGGTTGAAACAAAAATAAGCACAAATAATGGCTCACTAGCCAACCCCTAACCAAGTAAAAGTAGGCAAATACATATGAACAAGTGGATCCAAGATCAAATAAAGTCATAGCAGGCTGATGGCATACAAAAATTATACCTGTAATCACAGCATCCGAGGCCTCTGCCTCCGGCCTCCCAAGGACCATATAGAATTAACGACGACCTACACCTGCCCGACCGCCATCCCTACCACCTGGTCTACCACATGGAGAACCACCTCTAGCCTGACCACCACCCCTTCTAGCCGAAGGCTAAACTACTCATAAAGGCTCGGTCGGCTGCCTTGTACCATGCTGGGGGAAATCTTTTGCAAAATGACCAATTACACCACAAGCAAAACAAGCCCCTGACGACCTACTCTATATGGATGAACTAGCAGAACCCATATGGCCACCACGGCCTGATGCCCCAGAAGTTGTACCCCTCAAAGACTGACCTCCATAGCCCTAATGGATGCTCTGGCCCTACTCGAACTGGGTACTACCAGAGGTTTGAACTGAAGCCTAAATTGGTCGGCTGGACTAACCCTGGTGCTACTGTGGCTTATAATCCCGGCCCCACTTGCCTGAACCTCTACCACCATGCCTGGAACTACTATAGACACCCTGATGTCGAGGCCTCTTATCTCTGCCCCCTGGTCATGTCGCTGTAAGTCCTCCATAGTACGGGCATAGTCCGTGATAGCCTAAAATAACCAACCACCGACAACCAATATGTTAGTTGGCTGCCTAATCACTGGCCTCAAACCCCATACAAATCTGTGAATCCTATCTACCTTGGTTGGAATGATCATA
This sequence comes from Jaltomata sinuosa, assembly GCA_003996215.1. Lineage (NCBI taxonomy): Eukaryota > Viridiplantae > Streptophyta > Magnoliopsida > Solanales > Solanaceae > Jaltomata > Jaltomata sinuosa. The sequence goes on from QJPP01005723.1 coordinate 21,910, forward strand.
TCCCAAAACTATGCTAGCCGATGAAAACAGGTCTCATACTCTGAGACAGTCGTAGAATCCTGCATAAGCTGAGTAATTTGATCCCTGTGATTCTCCCGATCACTCTGAGGTTGGAACTTGACCATAAAGACCTCATAGAACTCATACTAGGTGAAAGGAGAAGATGTAGAAGATCTGCAAGCAATATGTGCCCTCTACCATAACTTTGGTGGACCCTCCAGCTGATAGGTGGTATAACTGACTCTGTGAGTCTCCAACAAACCCAGATGGTGCAATATCTCCTCACATGTAGTAATAAAATCATGCGGGTCCTGACCTGACATACCAGCAAACCTCGGTGGTGCCAATCACAAGAACCTACCCAAAGACTTCTTCTCCCTATATGTCATAGCTGGGCGAGGAGCAAGAGGCTGTGTAACTGAAGGAATCGGAACAACCTCGGCACTGGGAGTCACAGTAGCAGGCTGTGCTCTTAAACTCTGAACACCTAGGGCTCCCCCCTGAGAGGGTGTCGGTGCTACCTCATAAGGTCTCTCTCCAATCATACACAATAGCTAAACAAGTAAACCCCTAATATCCAAAGACTGAGCTGGGGCTGAAGCTAGCACAAAAGCTGGTGCTGGAACTGGTACTGGAGCTGGTGGTACCTGGGCTTCCCCCGAGTCCACATGATTCTACTCTGGAGTGAACTCTAGCTCGTAGTTATACTTGGGCTCTACCTCAACTCTAGCAGCCCTAGCTGGTGCCACTGCTCTGGGGCATCCACGAGCCCTACCTCTACCCTTGTGACCACCCCGACCCTTAGCTGGAGTCAGAGGTGCAGGGACAGGAGGATCTCCTCCGCCAGAAGCTGAAGATCTCATATGAACCATCTGCGGAAGAGTGAACCAGAGTAAGTGAGATTCCCAGAAACTTTCAAGGATACTACGCAAAAGATAGAAACAAGAAAAGTCCAATTTTCCCTAAGATGTCACTATAGCCTCCTGAAGATTGAGTACGGACGTCTCTGCCCCAATCCACATAACTCTACTAGACATTGGATCCTATATCGATGACACCGGTGTACCTAGAGCTCTGATACTAAGCTGTCATGACCTGATTTCTTGGTCATGATGGCACCAACAGATCCCCAGTAGGTGAACCAATCCCCGTAGCCCAGAACGGTCAATAATGGGCTACTATCTAGCAAATGAAGTGGAAAACAGTTTAATAAGTGGGAGTAAGGGAACAAGATGAAGAAAAATAGATAATAGGAGTAATATAGACATAAAGCAGAAGGTAAACCAAACCCAAAACCTGGTATCATAGCGTATAAGAGACGGATCTACATAAGGAGTATAAGGGTCCAACATAATATATAAACAAAGCTATCTCCGAGTAGAAGTAGAGTACATAATCAAAAGATAAACTAAAAGCTAAGCTCCAGTCGCCAAGAGCTCACCCTCAGTCAAAAATATCACCAAAACAGCACCTCACATGAGTCTTCACGAGCTAACAGTGATGGTCCACACTAGGATCTGCACCAGAAGATGCAGAGTGTAGTATGAACACCAAATGCGAAGCATAAGGTACCAAGTAAGTATCATAGGCCGACTAGGCACATATAAGATAAAAGCATAGTAACAGACATAATAGAAGCAAGTAGTCACAGAAATCAGTGTTAAGTACATAGGAACTAGCCTAGAGGGAAGTCAACAGAACAACATACAAGGCTAGAAAGTAGAATATATATACAATAGGCACATGTGTAAGCAAGAAATAACACACCTGGGATCCTTGCAATAATAATATATACATAATAGGTTTAAGAAATGGACGGTATACCGGTAACCTCAAGTACAAGGAAGGGAGAAGAAGAGTAAAGATAGGCATGCTCGAAAACAGGAATCAATAACCCAACTAGTCATACCAATCTCTAATCCAACAAGTAATAACTCACTTGTATATAATCTTATAAGCATAACCGTAACTGGGGGATAACATCTCGATAAAGTAACAAGAGACTACCTACAGTCCCCCGGCTGCACATATAACTGAGGAACGTAAACAAGTGAAAACAAAATCGTCCGGCAACCCATACAACTGGAGCGTACACTCAACAAACAACAAACAAAGGTGGAGCCTCAAACAATGAATGACATGATGCATGATAACCTCAGGGTGGGATAAAAACTCTGTATGTACCTCCTCCGGTGTCGATCAGGCCCAACAGGTAGGTTTCATGGAAAAACACTGCCCATATACCTCTACTCCGTCATATCCCCTCCCTCTGGCACACACAGACCAAAGCCCCAGGCCTGGATGGCAAGGTCCATGGAGGTCCCAGACCCTATACTAAAACTCAGTACCAAAACATGTCCTCCGAAAGCAAGTCTGGGCTCACGATAGAGACCAAGTCTCAAATATGCATGTCCTGACCTTGTCTAGGACTAAAATAGTGGGAAAATATCTCAAAAACCCTTCCAAGGGTGCCCGAGCATAACCATATCTAAACAGTAGAAATTCCTCCCAGATGCTCGATCCAACCGAGGCTAAAACCATCCCAATTTAGTAAGAAACTCAACTAGAACCTCGGCCCTGCCGAGCCTAGTGTTAAAAGTAAAACTGGTGATAGAAATCATAATTTTGACCTTCTCTTTCCCTAAGAAGATTCATAAGTTAAATCAAATAATTTCCATCGAAAACGGGCCCCCGGGGCCATGCCAAGTTTAGAAAACAATTCCAGTAGGCCCAAAGCCAAAATCGTAGTAAAATATGAATAAAACCTCTTTATATGCATGGAAATGAATGAACAACACAAATAGCCACCCATCATCTCACAATCAACCTATCAGCCCTGCATAGGCTCCAATCACTTTACAACACAAATAGCCAGCATAATATCAAGAGAACGATGCCCAGGACTCATGGGCACCCCTGAATAACCCACTGTCTATGTTCCAGAGTCAAAACAAGGCCACACAGGGACATAAGGGTGATAACATCAACTACTAAGAATACTACACATAATGGAGAGAAGAAACGAGGCGATTCATAGAAAAGCGGTCAGGGTCTGTGGTACCAACCTAATAACCTAACCCAAGGATGCCAACTAGTACAATTTTATCTGATATGCTAAGTATAGGGAGTTTAGACCGTAACCTACTTGTCGTCCGATGATAAGATGCAGGAATGATGATGTTTGGGTCCGAACTTCTCTGAGAAGCTCCAAACAAGGATCAAACTAACAAAATCATATATAGAATGTTAAAATGAGTCTAGCGATACAAATAATGCCACACTTGTAGCCGCAACAAAAATCGAGTTACAGACGCGACCGTGGGCCCTGCAACCCAAAACTGAAAGCAAACAAGAACACGACGATCACCACTCCCCAAGGGGTGCATGCTCATGTTTTTTAGGGATATTGTCCAAAGAATTAGCTCAAACCAGCCAGCCAACCCAAGGGTCAATTAAGGAATCAAAAAAAGATAATTTGATGGATTAAAGAGGTTAGAATTTATGATACGATCAAGGAACAATTAAGACCAAGGAAAATGCAACCCAGCACCCAGAATTGACAAAGTACAGTGCTTAGACGAGTTTTCAGCTGCCAACAATGAAGAATTTGAGTTTTTGAATTAAAGAGATGAAGTGAAAGCTTATATACTGTTGATGGGTCCTTCATCGCGGTCGCGAAGGGATCCCTCGCGGCCGAGAGGACCATGCTGGCTAGACCATCACGATCGTGAAGGCTAGCCACGTGGTCGCAAAGAACAAAGGAGGAGGGACTTCATCGCGATCGCGACTAATGATCACGTGATGGCGAAGAACACAGTGCCAAGCACTTCATTGCGGTCGCAAAGGGTGAGCCTCGCGATAGAGGCTTGATGCCTGCACCTGCAACAAGGAAAAATCTGCAACTTTCCAAAACTCGACGGGGGATTTCGGGCATAATCAGAAGCCGAATTTCAGAAGCCAATAATGCTAACAGAGTGGAAACGATGTTTAAGACTCAACAGAATTGATGAAACTTCCATATGAAGTCATTTCAGAGAAATGTTGACCCAAGTCAACACTAACAAAAAGGAACCCAAATGCTCAAAATGAGTCCGGCTAACTTGAAAACTGATCTAACCACCCTTCCAACCCAAACTCAACATTCTGAAGCTGATGGAATCATCGGATTTTGAATTCAACACTCCGATCATCGAAAGTCACCCAAACTTATATTTTCAACCCCAAACGGCCTGAAAACAGAAGAGACCACACAAAACCCACACCAGAAGTTCTCAGGCCTCAACTGCAAGTCCAACTAGACCAAACTCAATGCTGTAGAGCTCACGGAACTATCAAAATTTAATTCTGAGCATGTTAGATAAGAATGTTAACTAAAGTCAATGATATTCTAAGTTAAAGTTCTAAAACAGGAAAAAGGGCAAAACAACTAAACGAATGACCAGGGCACCAAACTACCGGTCCCAGCAAGCCATAAATGACTTGGGGCTGCTACAGGAATGCTCTAACAGTACAATGAATGTATACATGCGAAGATGACCGAAAGGGTCATCACACCACTGTATGTTTTAACATAAAAAAATTCAAGGATTGAATTGGACAGTAAGCATTTTTTAAAGGATATCTGATTTTAGGATTTTAATGAGGAGCATAGAAAGAACATTTTCAATAAAAGGGATCAGATTTATTCATTAAGATTTGAAGACAAGCGGGGATAAGGATTACAACAACCATGAATATATCTCGATTTTTATTCATTGCTTATTCAAGCCTAATCACAATGAACTTTGGCAAATTGATTTTTTTCAAGGATTAAAACTAAAACGAGAACATATTTTGTCCATAATCCCAAATATGAATTGCACTTTTTTCTTTATAACTTTGCAAGACGCAAGAAGGGGTAGATAAACTCAACTCTTGCGCCTTTAATTCTATAAAAATTCAGCTAGAACACCTCATCTATAGGATACCATTGATAAGTTTGAAAATTACTATAATATTGAACTATTGAAAAGAAGAACAACTACTCAGAAAAGCAAAAAACAAATTAGCGATAAGAAAGTATTGTAACACCTCAGATTCAAACCAGCGTTAAAACTCAGAAACTTAGATCTTTTTTTTGCATCTTCTGCAAATTCCTAGGCTCCACGGGCAACTACCACGGGCGTCGGAAGTCCAATGGGCTGTGGGACCCACTATGGGAACTCTCTAGTGGCTCTGCCAGCCACCCTCAGCACGACGGCCAAGGGAGACGGGCGTGGAAGCCACCATGAGACATCGACCCCACCCTGAGAATTGACAATCAATCCAGCCCAGAAAGACCCCCCTCTAATGACCAGGTCCAAAGCAGGTCCGATGCCCATCGAGTAACCCATCCAGCAAAAAAAATTCAGCATTTTTTATTTTAAGTCTGGGCATTCTGGTCTTTTCCCTAAACCTTTTAACTCATATATTTAGTCATTTTGGGTATGATTAAAGGGGTTTTAATAAGACTTAGCCTAAAATCCCTCATTCTTCCAGAAACCAATCGACTCTTAGATAAAAAAGATGAAAAGGAATGCTTCTTTCTTCCCCAAAGCAAATAGAGGATTCTCTAACTTCAGGCTTTAAACCGAAGGAGATTCACCAAGGGTTTTGATCTCAGGTATATTGGATTTCATCAATGGGTTCCTTTCACCCATTGAGTGCCTAAATTCAGTTAGGTTCTTAAGTTTCAGTCAAGATTTCCAGCACCTAGGGTTCTAATGATTTGATGAATTCTCTTGTATTCCAGTTTCCTTATGAATTATGAATCTTTATTTGCATGTTCCTTGAAGCCTAGGATTATTATGTTCTCGGTACCCTAAAACCTCTACTATGTGGTATCATCCTTAACTCTAAATTACATGTTTGAACTCCATACTTCAGTCAGATTCTAGTGTTGTTATGAGTGGTTAAATTCATTAGGTTAGTGGGTTATGAACACCTGATCAGTTTCAGATTCATGAATTTTTAGTCAAATAATCACTCAGTTAGAACTTCATAATTTGAATGCCCTCAGTTCAGTATCATTATGCATTTTCAGAATAGTCAGTGTTGAGCTATCTCTTATGTCAGTTTATCTATTTATTTGCTTATTCAGTTGGGAGTAGACTTAGCACCAAGCGGACGAAGGTATGAAATCACACCCATCAGTTTAGGCTGAGACCTTTAGTAAAAGTCCTAAAGTCCCAAAACTATAGCGTCATCGTAGGTTCTACAAAGGTCACCCATCAGTTCAGGATTAACACCTTGGTCCTTTATTGGATATCAGATTAGTGGATCCACGCCAGTTTTTTTTGTACCCTTTGCAAGGTATGAACACCCTCCCAACCAGGGTTACAGGTTGGCCCCATAGTTAGCTCATCTTGGGCTATGTTAGTTTACAGTAGCTCCCACAGTTCAGATTCAGTATTGTGATGACCTTGTATTTAGTATCCAGTTATTCAATTCAGTTCAGCATTATACAATTACATGTTTAATACCTGATCATTGCATCAGTTTCATGTTTTAACTTATCCTCTATGTCCAGTATTTATGTTAATAGATTTACATATATCCCGTATGCTCAGTACATTCCAAGTACTGACACATACTTTTGTGCTATATCCTATTATAATGTAGGTTCACGCGCTCAACATCCAGACTGCATTTAGTGCGATCCTTCAGTCCCTTTTCAGCAGCTTAGTGTTGAGTCCTCCTAGTTCAAGGATGAGATTTATGCTCTCTTTATTTAATATTCATTTATAGTTTTCAGACTTTTAGAGTTAGCTAGGGGCTTGTCCCAACAACTCACTTCAGATAGAGGCTTTTAGACATAGTGTTAGATTCAGCCTTTGCAGTCAATATTTATCTCAAACTTATTACATTATATATATTCAGAGTTGTTTAGACTATTTTTCCAAACTTATTTTATTAAACCATTTTTGCTTTCGCATATATATGATTATATTCAGACTTGCATAGTATATGCTAGACCAAGGGTTAGCTTGGGGTCACTTGTGACTCTGAGCAGCGTGTTGCATCTAGGGGGTAGCCTCAAGACATGATAAGTACTCATTAAGAAGAGAGAAGGAGAAAGAGTTTACCTCTTTTGGAGAAGCGATGGGACCAATGAGCCTTACCTAAAAACCACCACTTCATCAGAGACCCTCAAACTTCTCTAGCCAAAACATCCCTGGCTAAAATAATTCATACAAGGTTTCAGCCTTGAGAATTCTTACCCACACTCAAATAATGATGACGAATTTATAGAATTGTATTTGTGGTTTTGGTAGCAAAATGGCAATATGGGACTGGTGAAAAAGATTTTGAAATTCTCACTGGATAGGGTTTTCATAGCTGTGATATGCTATGAATTCATACTATTTTAGAAAAATCAAGGAAATAAAAAGGAATTTCGTGAGGATAATACCATTTTAGGAGAGAATCAAAAACTTCTCATAGTACCAAACTCGTGCTTTGCACGTAGATTCTTGTATGATTTTGACGAGAGAGACGATGGAATTTTGAGTAGAAAATTAGGGTTTGTCTGGTCATATGCTTCAAAGAGGAGTCTTTGTTTTGTTGTTCTCTAGTGAAAGGAAGAAGGGAGATGAAGTATATGGGTGGTGTTGGACTGGGTTAGGGTGTTGGACCGGGTTAGGGTGTTGGAATAGGCCTTATGGATTTTGGGATGGGGGAATTAAAATAATTGGGCTTCTGGTTTGTTGAGAATTAAGGGGTAAAATTGGTTTAAGAATTGGCCATATTGCTTTTGCAAATGTGGTCAGATTTGATTTAAAGAATAGCTAAATTGGCTTAATCATATGGCAAAATTGATTTAATTCAAAATTTGGTCAATCAAATTGAGATAAATTACTTTTCCAATTAATTAAATAAAATTATTAATTTTAACAATATTAAAAAAATCATTTTTCACATAAGATTTGATTTGTATCAAAGTAAAATTAACTATATTTTCTATTAAGCCGATTTAAAAGATGTGATCAAATTAAACGCCATTCCGGTTGAGAATTATTCTTTCTTAAAGTAAATTATATATATACTAAAGGAAAGACAGGCGCTTAACAAGATCTCAACTATTTGTAATGAGCAGGGTATGAGATTGACAGACCCTAAACATGTACAACAGGAATTTGTGTCTTTTTTCAAAGCCTTGCAAGGGACCAAAGTTGAGGAACTACCTGCTCTGCACCCTGATATAGCGAGAGATGGACCTTGCTTGAACAGAGCACAACAATTAGCACTGGTACTGCTGATCACTATGGAGGAAGTTATTATTGCTTTATATGATCTTCCATAGACAAGGCTCCAGGAGTGGATGTGTTTGGTGTGGAATTTTATAGAGAGTTCTAGGGTATCATTGGAAATGAGGTCATTGAAGCAGTACTACAATTCTTTGCTATAGGAAAGCTTTTGAAAGAGGTCAATTGTACAATGATAATGTTGGTAACTAAGGTGGCTAACCCCAATTATGTCAAAGAATATCGCCCCATTGCTTGTTGTGGAACACTTTACAAAATAGTGGCCAGGATAATTACCACGAGACTAAAATTGGTGGTTGACTATCTCGTGGGACATTCACAGTTAGCATTCATTCCTGGACAGAATATACTTGACAATGTAATTGTTGCGCATGAATTGGTCAAAGGCTACACCCAGAAAAGAATTCAGCAAGATGCTTAATCAAAGTGGAAATTCAAAAGGCGTATGATTCCGTTGAGTGGCCTATTTTGAAAATGGTTTTTCTAGAATATGGTCTGCCAACTAAGTTTGTTGAACTAATTATGGAGTGTATTACCACAGTTAGCTACTCTTTGCTCCTAAATAGAGGACTCACGCCAACCTTTCAAGCACAAAAAGAGTTGCGGCATGGCGATCCCATGTCCCCATACCTCTTTGTCTTGGTGATGGAGTACTTGAATCGGTCTTTCAAGCAATTGAGGTCCAATCCTAATTTTAAGTACCATCCCAGATGCAGAAAATTAGAGTTAGTACAAATTTTCTTCGCGGATGACTTACTAATGTTCTATAAAGCTAAGAGACAATCCATTGAGCTACTGCTGAAAGCTTTTTATCACTTCTCTGAGGTATCAGGAATTCAAGAAAACATAGAGAAAAGCTCCTTGTATATGACTAGAACTACACAAGATTTTAAGGATCAGATTCTTGCTGATATGCATTTTGCAACTAGCGAGATTCCCTTTCGGTACTTGGGGGTTCCATTATCATCATGGAAGATCACAATTCAGCAGTGTATTCCTTTAGTAGACAGGATGGAAACACATATCAATTGTTGGTCCAAAAATTTCCTCTCTTATAGTGGTAGGGTCCAATTGATTAAAAGTGTCTTGTTCGAAATGCAAACATACTGGAGTCAAAAAATTTTGCTTCCCAAAAAGGTAATCAAACTACTCACTAGTATTTTTCACACTTTCTTATGGACTGGGGGTGTCTAAACTTCAAGGAAAGCTCTCATTGCATGGGAAACAATTTGCATGCCACGAAATGCAGGGGGGTTGAATCTTACCGACTTCTTCAATGGAACAAGGCTGCCTTATACAAGTTACTTTGGGCTATTACTCTCAAGAAAGATACATTGTGGGTCCAATGGATACATAGCTTCTACATCAAAAGGCAGGACATCACGATTATGAAGACACCTGCACAAGTGTGCTGGTTAGTCAGGAAGATTTTTGATGCTCGAGACTGGTTTAGTAGTCGATATTTCATTACCGACTTGAAGCAGATGGTCAGTAACAGAAAGTTTAATATAAAAAAGGCTTATATGTCTCTCATCCCACAATATATAAATGTGCCATGGAAGGGTATGACTATGATTAAAGGGGTGATTCCAAACCACCAATTCATTCTTTGGCTGGCAATTCAGAAACGTCTGGCTACAGTGGATCGGTTTGAATGATGGGGTGTGCAGGTAACTCAAGATTGTGTACTATGTGGAACAAGTGAAAGGGAAACATTTGCCCATCTTTTCTTTGGCTGTGCATATGCGAGAACTATCTGGGAGATTCTACTGAGATTGATGGGAGTGCATAAACGAATTGCAACTTGGGAGGAGGAAATTCAGTGGCTCTCTGCTCGGTTTAGGCAGCCCAATCCTAAGATGCAAATGCTTGGGTGGCTGTTTGATGCTTGTATATATCATGTATGAATTGAGCATAATACCAGGTGATTTTGACAATGTAGATAGGACGAGAAGCAACTCGTAAAAGAGATCGTACTCCAGTTACACATCAAAGGCCAATATCAAAAGAAATGGAGGAGTGCTTTGCAAGGATTAAACAATTTACCTAGTAAATTGTATAGAATATAGAGTCTGGCTATCAGCCCAAGTTTTTCAATGTAGATAGAATTAGCTTAGTGTCCAAGTAGCTAATTGGTGTATAACGTTCAATGGTTGAATAAAAGTTGCCAATTGACCAAAAAAAGTAAATTATATAATTTTATATATTTAAATATAATAATATATATTTCTTTTGAAAATCACACAATTAGTCCTAAAAATTGATTTTGGAAACACTTTAATTTGCAAAAGGAATTATTTTAAAATTGTTTAAAATTGAAGAAGCTCAAAATTAATTTAAAATATAGAGGGCAAAAATTGGGTGTCAACAGTATGATTAGCTCCCTCTCCACGTGGAGGTAGAGGAGGATAGTAGCAAGGTCTGTAATTAATTTAGCACCCAATTTATTTCAAATTAGCACCCTTATTTATTGACTAAATAATGAGTTATATTGTGAGCTAGTTCATCATTGTCAGTCAAAAAGTAATCCACCATTCTCCTTTCTATTTTATCTTTTTTTTGTGTAATGAGTATTTTTAAATATTGATTGTGTTGATCCTAACATGCCATTATATTTCTTTTTAAAATACATTTTTGGGATCAGTTTATCTAATCGGTGTGGTTGAGGTACTATATACCATCATTTTAGTACTGGTTCATAGCAAGCCTAGTTCTTGGTCTTTTATGTACCTGTGATAGAAGGTACCAACTCTCTCTAGTTGGTTACTTATATGTATTGAGTAGATACTTGCAATTTCAACCACAAAGGAAAAAAGATAGCGATCTTCAATTCTTTTAGTTGGAAAATCTTTTGGGATCAATATTTTGCTAAGAATAATTAATCTATGTATTCTTGATATCTCGTAGTGGGAAATCTCACTTGAAGGAACGTTTTGGGAAAAAGGAAGTGGTCAATTAATTGTAATTGTTCTATCCAAGTCAAGGTATGTCTTTTATCCTTTATATCAATTACAAGACTATGTTTACGTTCTAGTTAAGTTCTATAAGAAAAACTCATAGGATGGTTTTTGAAAACCAAGTGTTTGAGTCCATATAATTGTTTGGGCTATATAAGGAGTTGTATAATGTGAAGTAAGGATAAAGTTAGTAAAATTGACCTCATAAAAAGGTCATGAGATAATTTTGGGAAGCGGGGAAGGGAAGGGTGTGGTGATACACCACATATTTATCAAATTTATTGAGCTTATCGCTTGTGAGCTATTATTATGTTATCGGTATTGTTGTGCTTCTTGGTTAGCTTCTTTTACTTCCATATATTATATTATGTTATAGATAAGGATTTACATTGATGGATGTCAATGGTATGACATAAGAGAGAGAGTCTCAAAATAAGATATGTCGAGGTTATTCTTGTTCTTTTCAGCATGATTTCATAGAAATTTAGTGTACCAACAAAGAATTTCTCGTAAATCTTTTGGAATATGTTATTTTGACTTATTTTAAAATAGTTTTCCCTTTTTAGGAAGTCGTATTCAGTTAGCATTGATGTCATCCCTAATCAAGGAATAAAGAAAGGTATATAAACCCTAATCATAGGGTATTTCATATGCATTCAAAGACTAGAATCGAGAAATTAGGAGGCCTAGATATAAGATAAGGTGTATGTGAATGCTAAGAATAGTAGAAGCTACAGAGTCAATAATTATCCTTGGGAAGCAGTTATTACAAGGAGAGTTATTTGGGCAACCCAAAGTAAGTAGGTATAAAAGTTTAGTTTATTGTGTTTGATACAAAAGTTAAAATAGGTTGCTATGTGGTAACAAGGTTACATATAAGAAATATTGAGGGTTAGAAGAGAAAGTGCATATCTTACAAATGCACCAGTTATTCTTTGAGCGAACCTAAAGGAGGTCTATGTGTCGTTACAAGTAGAGAATATATACATATGTTAAGGCTATTTCCTTTTTTTAGCATGTTTCCTTAAATCTTAGAAGCAATACAACTAGATTGTTGTTGTTGAGTTACTTGTAGCCATATTTTCTTATTGTTTGTTGCTGGAGTTGATATATCCATCCCTTTTCGGGAGTCGTATTCCATTTATAGCAACACCACATTTAGATATAATTTATAGATTATTCGTATAGGTTTCTTATTGCCAAATTGATCGCATTTGCGCTATTCAAATATTGTTGTTGCCTACATGGATATTGTGATTATCTTCAGGGATATGATATATGAGACTAGGGCTATATGCAGGTTCCCTGAGGGTCTATAAGATGAGTGAAGCCTAGAGGCTATTCTAATCACCTATGGGGCTATAGTAAAGCCTATGGTCTATTTTGATTGCCTAAGGGGATATAGTGAAGCCTGTTCACTCACGGCATATAATGTTTGCCTAAAGGGGATAGATTAAAACATATAGGCCACACAGTTGCCTAAAAGGTCTAGATAGTGGCCTACGGTCCATACAGCTGCCTAAGAGTGCTTGATTGAGGCCTAGGAGCAACACAGTTGACTAAGAGGTCTATAGACCCCATAATTGCCTTCGTGGGTATATAGATATACACTTGCTTTTGGGGCTATACATATATACAGTTGCTTTTATGGATATACATATATACAGTTGCTTTTGGGCTATTGTATTACCTTCAGGGCTACACAAATTTCCTACAAGGCGATACAATTACTGTAACGACCCTTTTTATCTTTATAGGTGAGCCAATCTTGCAAAAATCTTGGTTAATTTTTTTTTAAACTGGACGTTTAAAATTTTAATCTAGGTAAGTCTTGGACGAAATCCGAGTGGGGTATGGTAAGTACCCTTCTGGTTATTCTCGCATTTATGCTTTTCTTGTACTGTTAGAGCTTGCCTGTAGTGGCCCCAAGTCATTTATGGCTTGCTGAGACCAATGGTTTAGTGCCCTGGATGTTCATTTAGTCGTTATGGCCGTTTCCCTATTTTAGACCCTTAACTTAGAAAATCATTGACTTTAGTCAACATTCTTAGCTAACATATAAGGAATCAAATTATGACAAACTCGTTTTCTCTGAAATGTAGAGTTTGGTCTAGTTGGACCTTTCGTCGAGGCTTGAGAACTTTCGGTGTAGGTGTTGTGTTGCTTTTTCTATTTTCAGGCCATTTTGGTTGGAAGTGTGAGGTGGGTCAGCTTTCGATGATCGGAGCATCAAATTCAAAATTCAACAATTCCATCAGCTCCAGAATGTTGAGTCTGGGTTAGGTAGGTGGTTGGTTTGGGTCCTGGGTGGGCCAGGCTCCTTTTGGATGTTTCGTTGATTTTAGTTAGTGTTGACTTGGGTCATCATTCCTCCGGAATGACCTCATATGGAAGTTTCATCAATTTTGTTGAGTCTGGAGCATCATTTTCACTCTAATAGCATTATTAGTTTTTGAGTATCGAGTTCCAACTTTGCCCAAAATGCCCCGTGAAAGTTTTTAGCTTAGCTGGTTGCTGCAACTGTCGGCCTTCAGCGCAATGGCTCCCAGGCAGAGTGGTGGCGCTAGCCATGATGCCTACCTACAACGCGATCGCGCCAAGGCCAGCGTGATAGTGACTCAGTGCCTTTTGCCCGTCTGCGTGATGGTGCATATTTGGCGCGAGGGCGCCTCAGCGCCAGGTATGCCTCCAACGCTATACTGCTCTTCTAGCGTCGATGGCGCTGACCTGCGTCCAACCCCTATAAATCCTTTCTCCTTCATTTTTCAGCTCTTATTCCTTATATTTCCCAACTCCAAACATATTATTTCTCTCAACCAAATTGTTCCCAACAGTTTTTAGTCTTGGGGAATTCATTTGCTTGACAAATTTTATCCCTCTCTCATCGTTTGGTAAGTCCTCTTCTTCCCCAAAGTTGTTCTTATCCTTCTTTTCAAGCCTCCATTAATGAGTTTTCTATAAGCTTGAGTTTCTTGGTTGAAGCTTCCCATTTGGTCCCTTTTGATCGTAAACTCGAGAATTCTCTCCATTATGTTGCTTCCCTCTTCGTGGTTAGTAGTTCTTGCTTAATTTCTGGATTTTATTAGTTGATTTTCCCTCTTTAATTCGTGATTTGAGCAGGCTATTTTGTGCCTTTTTCCTTGGCCAAATTTGCTCAAATTTGGGGCATGCACTCACGGGAGTAGTATGTCCATTGTGCTTCTTTTTGTCTGATTCTGGGTTGTGGGCCCCACGAGCCTGCTTTTGACCCAAATTTTGACCCAGCTACTCTTATAGAAATATGGCTATTGTTGGTCTTATTTTGATGTGTAGTTCATGTTCTTGATAGTTTGATTTCTGTTCGGAGCTTCTTGGAACTTTTCAGGCTTGGACATTGTCGTTCCATCAACTTGTCATCGGATGACAGGTAGGTTATGGTCTAAATCTTTTAGACTTTGCATATATAGGATACAATTGTACCAATTAGCATCCTTGGGTTGGGTTTATTAGCTTGGTACCCCAAACCTTATCCGCTTTTTCATGTCCGACTTATTTTGCTTTCCTCGATGATTATAGTACTCGTGGTAGATTATATTATCACCCTTGTGGTCCTGTGTGACCTTATATTTGACTCTAGACCATATATGGTGGGTTATTTAGGAATGTCCATGAGTCTCAGTCATCGATATTGCGATCTTTGGCTGGTTATCTATGTTGTTGAGGGATTTGAGTCTGTACAGGGCCGATAGGTTGGTTGTGAGTCATTGGGCTACTGTTTGTGATTGAACATGCCACCATCATGCATATAAAGGGGTTTTTCTCATGTTTTACTATGGTTTTGGCTTCGGACCTACTGTTGACAATTTTCTAAACCTTACATGGCCCCGAGGGTTGTTTTCTGTAGAGTGGTTATAAAGGGTTTTGGAAATGATTTTCATGGATCTTTTTGGGGTAAGAAAGTTAATGGGTTGATTTTATTACTATTTTCAGACTACTACTAGACTCGGCAGGGCTAAAGTGCTATTCTTGTTTTACTATTGATAGGAGGTGGTACTAGGCTCGGTTGGGCTGAGCATCAGACTTGTTTTACTACTGTTTTAGACCTTGTTATGCCCACGCACCCCTGTAGGAGATTTTGGGACTCATTTCACCTATTTAAACTCAGATAGATTCCGGGTATGCATTTTTAAGATTGGGTTACTAACTTGGATTCGGATTCACTCTAAAATATTACAATGAGGTTACGAGAGTTAGTATGTGGTCGAGGACCTCCATGGACCTTGCCTATATGGACCAAGGGATATGTGGTAAGTGTGTTGGAGGAGGGGTATATGGTGTAGTTGAGGTATACGGGTCATGTCCTTCCATAGATCCTAACTACTGGGCCCATAGGCACCAGAAGAGGTACATACGGGGTTACTGTTTCACCTGGTTTCCACTATTTCATCATATTATCCATTTGTGTGAGATTCCACTCTTTTTTGTTGGTTGTTGAGTGTACGCTCTGGTAGTATGGGATGCCGGAGGGTTTGTCTTCCCTTGTTTGTGTTCCTCGGGTCTATGGGCACCCATTGGGACTGTAGGTAGACATTGATACTTATTATGAGTGCATATGATAACTGGATATTGAAGGATGTATTATATACATTTGGTTATTAATCTTGTTTTTGATCATGCTATAATTCTTCTTCTTTCCTCCTTCCCTTTTTACTTGAGGTTATTGGTATACCGCCTGTTTCTAAAACTTTCTATTTGTATTTTTATTGCGAGGATCCCAGGTGTGTTATTTATTTCTTTCACCTGTGTCTGTGATATATATTCTAGTGTCTAGCCAAGGATGTTGTTTTCTTCTTGTATTCTTTTGTGCTAGCTTCTGTATTCTTATTCGTTGTTTCTGTGACTACTTGCTTCTTTTCTACTCTATTATTACCTTTATATCTTATATGCGCACAGTCGGCCTATGATACCTACTGTGTACCTATTGCTTAGCAATTAGTGCTTATACTGAACTCTGCATCTTCTTAGTGTGGATTCTAGTGTGGGCCATCACTACTGATCCTTTGGAGACTCGTTTGACTGATCTTTTGGACTATCCGAGGCTGAGGGTGAGCTCTTTATGGCTGGGCTTACATTTTAGCTCATCCTTTACATTTTGTACTCTTTTTGTTATTCAGAGACATATATGTATATATTATTTTGGATCCTTTATACTACATTGATATAGTCCTGGTTCTTATACTATGATACCAAGTTTTGGGGTTTGATTTAGCTTCCGCTTGCTTGTGAGATAGTAGCCCATTACTAACTGTTCCAGACTACGGGGATTGGTTGCCTACTAGGGGGTTATAAGTGCCATCATGATCGATAAATTGGATCGTGACAACCTTGTTTAAGAGCTCTAGGTTCACCAGTGTCATCGATATAGGAGATAATATCTACCTGCGAATCGGGGTGGAGACGTCCGTACTCAATCTTCAGGAGGATACAATGGCATCTTAGAAAACATGGACCTTTTCTTGCTTCTATCTCGTGCGTAGTATCCTTGAAAGTTTCTTGAAATCTCACTTGTTCTATTTCATTCTCCCGTAGATAGTTCATACGAGATCGTCGACATCCGATGGGGGCGGGCCTTTGACTCCAGCACCCCTGACTCCAGCTAGAGTCTGGGGAGGTCACAGAGGTAGAGCTAGATGATGTGACCAGGCAGCGGCACCAGTTAGAGCTCCTAGGGTCGAGATTGAGCCTGAGTATGATCTCGAGTTTGTTCCGAAGTAGCAGCATATGGACCAAATGACATCCCAGGTGCCACCAACTCTGGTACCAGCATCAGCTCTAGTGCCAACATCAGCCCCAACTCAGTCGTCAGGTGTCCGAAGTTTGCTTCTACAGTTGTAGGGTATGATCGGGGATCAGCCTGTTGAGGTAGCATAGACATCCGCATAGGGGGCAGACCTAGGTGCATAGAGTTCAGGAGCGCATCCTGCTACTACTGCTCCCCGTGCTGAGGTTCTTTCAGTTCTATTTGTTGCACAGCCTCTTGATCCTCGCCCAACTATGACAAAGATAGAGCAAAAGATGTTGTGTAGATTTTTTAGATTGGCACCTCCGAGGTTTGCTGGTACTTTTGGTCAGGATCCACACGATTTTGTCATTACTTGTAAGGATATGCTACACCATTTGGGTTTATTAGTGACTCGCGGAGTTGGGTATACTACTTATTAGCTGGAGGGCCCAGGTTTCTTGCAGAACATCTTCGTCACCTCCATTGTCTTGGTCAGAGTATTATGAGGCCTTTATGGCCAAGTTCTTGCCACAACGTGAAAGGGAGAATTGTAGGGAGCAGTTCACTAGACTTATGCAGGATTCTATGACCGTATCGGAGTATGAGACTCGCTTCTACCAGCTTGCTTCATTTGGGGCTATGATCATGCCTATGGAGCCTGAAAGAGTCTGTAGGTTTTTTTGGGTATTGCGAACAAAGTTTAGAGATCTAGCTGAGATATTGGTTGCTAGTGGTCAATCATTCCAAGCTATTTCAGACTATGCCCGTACTGTAGAGTATTTGCATCGTCATGATTTTGGGGCCAGAGATATGAGGCCTCGACATGAGGGTAGCTACAATGGTTCCCATCATAGTGGTAGAGGTTCATGCAAGTGGGGCAAAGGTTATTAGCCATAAGAACACCAGGGTCAGTCTATTTGACCGGTTCAGGCTTTGCTTCAGTTTTCTTGTAGTTCTCAACTTGAGCAGAGTCAGAGTATCCAGCACGGTCATCGTGTTCAGTCTTCGAGAGGTGCAGCTTTTGGGGCATCAGGTCGTGGTGGCCACACATATTCAGCAGTTCCATCTTGACAGAGTGGGCTATCAAGGACTTGCTATGAGTGCGGTGCTAGCGGTCACTATTCTAGAGATTGCCCCCAGCGGGGTACAACTTGCTTTGAGTATGGGGTTAATGGTCATTATGCTAGAGATTTTCCCCAGTGAGGTATAGTTCAAGCGACTCAGCCAATTCATGCAGTTCAACCATCAGCTAGAGGAGGTGGTGGCCAGGCTAGGGGTGGTTCCCCATGAGGCAAGATAGGTGGTAGGGATGGAAGTCAGTTAGGTGGTGGTCATCGTTAGTTTTATGCGGTCCATGGGAGACCGGAGGCAGAGGCATCGAATGTTGTGATCACAAGTACAATTTCAGTATGCCATTGACTAGCTTATGCTTTATTTGATCCTTGATCCACTTGCTCATATGTTTCTGCCTATTAACTTGCTCATATGTTTCTGCCTATTATTTGCCTTGTTTGGGGTTGGCTAGTGAGTCGTTATTTGTACCTGTATTTGTTTCGACCCTGGTAGGAGATTCTTTAGTAGTGGATCGGATTGTGAGGTCCTGTATGATTTCTATTGGAGATATTGAGACTTGGGGTGATTTGATGATTCTTGATATGTTAGACTTTGACGCGATTCTGGGCATGGACTGGTTATCCCCTCACCGTGAGATTTTGGATTGCTATGCCAAGGTTGTTACCATAGCCGTGCTCGGTGTATACCAAATTGTGTGTTAGGGTTTTGGGATCATTTCGTGCCTTCGTGCTAGGAAAATGATTTCTCGCTGGTGTTTGGCTTATCTAGAATATGTTCGAGATACTAGTGCCGACCCTTCTTCCCCTGAGTTAGTTCCTGTGGTTAGATATTTCCTAGATGTGTTCCCTATCGACCTGTCAGGCCTCCCACCTGATAAAGATATCGACTTAGCTATTGAGTTAGAGCCAGACACTAGGCCCATTTCCATTTCTCTTTACTGTATGGCTCCAGCTGAGTTGATAGAGCTTAAGGAGCAGCTCAAGGAATTGTTAGCTAAGGGATTCATTAGGCTGAGTATGTTGCCTTGGGGTGGTCCAATTCTCTTTGTAAAGAAGAAATATTGGTTGATGCAAATGTGTATTGATTATACGTAGCTCAATAAGGTGACTGTGAAGAATAGGTAACCAATGCCGCGCATAGATGACTGATTTGATCAGCTTTAGGGTTCTGCCATGTTTTCAAAGATAGATTTGAGGTCAGGCTACCACCAGTTGAGGATTAGGGCGGAGGACATCCCTAAGACAGCATATAGGACACATTATGGCCACTATGAGTTCCTGGTGATGTCTTTTGGGTTGACTAATTCCCCCGCAGCCTTCATGGACTTGATGCATAGGGTGTTTATCCCATACTTGGACTCGTTTTTGGTAGTTTTCGTAGATGAAATCGTGATATACTAGTGGAGTAGAGATGAGCATGAGCAGCACTTGAGGATTATACTCCAGACTTTGAGACATAATCATCTTTATGCCAAGTTCTCAAAGTGCGAGTTTTGGCTTGAGTCTCTTGCATTCCTAGGACACATGGTGTCTAAAGATGGGATTAGAGTGGACCCGTGTAAGATATTAGCAGTTCGTGATTGGCCAAGACATACCACTCCTAATGAGGTTCGCAACTTTGTTAGGTTAGCAGGGTACTACAGATGGTTCGTCAATGGGTTTTCTTCCATAGAAGCACCTTTGACTATGCTGACTAGGAAGGATGTCCCATTTCAGTGGTCAGATCAGTGCGAGGATATCTTTCAAAGGCTTAAGGCCTTATTGACTTCATCTCTAGTATTGACCTTGCTAATTAAGCATGATAGATTCTTCGTGTATTGTGATGCTTTTATGGTTGGTCTTAGTTATGTGTTGATGCAGCAGAGTCATGTGATAGTATATGCGTCAAGGCATCTGAAGGTTCACGAGTGCAACTATGTCACTCATGACTTGGAGTTGGCGGTGGTAGTTTTCTCGCTCAAGATTTGGTGGCTCTACTTATATGGGGTTCACTGTGAGATATTCACTGATCATCGTAGTCTTCAGTACATCATGAGTCAGCAAGAGCTGAACTCGAGGTAGAGGATATGGATTGAGTTACTGAAAGACTATGATTTCACTATTTTATATCATTCGGGCAAGGCAAACATGGTAGCGGATGCCTTGAGTCAGAAGACCGAGAGTATAGGTAGCCTACCTTCACTTTTAATTTCAGAGCGACCGTTGGTCTTGGACATCCAGTCCTTAGCTAACCATTTGGTTAGGCTTGACTTGTCGGATCCTAGCAGAGTTCTCACTAGTATTGAGGTCCGTTCTACTTTGGTTGATCAGATTCAGACCCATCAGTTTTGGGATCAGTGGTTGTGTGACCTTCGTGATCAGGTGTTTTGGGGTGAGGCCAGCCGGGCTACTCTAGATTCAATTAGAGTTATGAGGTTTCATAGTCATCATTGTGTTCCGTGAGTTGGGGATCTGATTCAGTTGATTCTTTTAGAGGCTCATTATTCTTGATATTCCATCCATCTTGGAGCAACCAAGATATACAGATATTTGAGGCAACTTTACTGGTGGAGTGGCATGAAGTGGGACATGGTGGAGTTTGTATCTTGGTGCTTGAACTGTCCTCTAGTGAAGTTTGAGCACATGAGACCTGGTGGATTAGTGCAGTGACTTCCCATTCCTGAGTGGAAGTGGGAAGGGATAACTATGGACTTCGTAGTTGGATTGCCTCAAACTTCTTGAGGTTTTGACTCTATTTGGGTGATTTTTGATTGGCTGACTAAGTCAGCGCACTTCTTGTCGGTTCAGACTACTTACAGTGCAGAGGGGTTAGCTTAAATTTGCCTTCGTGAGATTGTTCAGTTGCACGGGATCCCAGCTTCCATTATTTTGGACCGCAACACTCAGTTCACATCTTAGTTCTAGAGGGTTGTTTAGTGATCTGGGTATAGAGGTTCATCTTAGCACTGCATTCCACCCTCAGATAGATGGCCAGTCTGAGAGGACTATTTAAGTCCTGGAGGACATGCTTCAGGCCTGTGTTCTTGACTTTGGAGGTGCTTGGGATCATTTTTTGCCTTTGGCCGAGTTTGCTTATAATAATAATTTTCATTCAAGCATTGGCATGGCATTTTTTGAGGCTTTGTATGGTTGGCGTTGCAGATTGCCGATTGGTTGGTTTGATGGTTTGGAGTCTAGGCCACAGAGTACAAACTTGCTTCGTAATACCTTAGATAGAGTCAGAGTGATTCAGGACAGACTTTGGGCAACTCAGAGAAGACAGAAGAGCTATATTGATCGTTGACTTCCTGCCTTAGAGTTCAATGTCGGTGACTTGGTATTCCTCCGTTTGTCGCCCATGAATGGTGTGATGAGATTTGGTAGGTGGGGCAAGCTTATCCCCAAGTGTATTAGGATGTTAGAGATTCTTCAAAGGGTTGGTAGTATTGCCTATCAGTTAGCTTTACCTCCGATGTTTTTAGCTATGTACCTGGTTTTCCATGTCTCGATGTTGCGATGATATGTTCCATATGAGTCTCATGTGTTGCAGTGGGATTCAGTTCAGTTGGATGAGAGTTTGGCCTTTGTTGAGGCACAGGTAACTATTTTGGCAAGAGATGTCGGGAGATTGAGATCTAGGGAGATTTTGGTTGTTAAGGGTCAATGGAGGCACCGTCCAATTGAGGAGGTTACGTGGGAGACTGAGAGGGAGATGCGGCCTCAGTATCCACAACTGTTTGAGCCTTCAGGTACTTCCTTATTCTTGACTTTCGAGGATGAAAGTCCTTTTTAGTAGTGTATGATGTAATGACTCTTCTGGTCATTCCTGCATTTATGCTTTTCTTCTAGTGTTAGAGCTTGCCCATACTTCCCCTAAGTCATTTATAGCTTGCTGGGACTGGTGGTTTGGTACCCTGGCCGTTCGTTTGGTCTTTATGGTTGTTTCCCTATTTTAAAGCCTTAACTTAGGAAATCATTGACTTTAGTCAACATTTTTATCTAACATGCTCGAAATCGAATTCTGACAGTTTCATTAGCTCCGAAGTGTGGAGTTTGGTCTAGATGGACCTTTATTCAAGGTTTGATAACATCCGGTGTGGGTGTTGTGTTGCTTTTTCTATTTTTAGGCCATTTCAGTTAGAAGTGTGACTTGGGTCAACTTTCGATGATCGGATCGTGAGATGCGAAATCCGACAATTTTGTCAGCTTCGTAATGTTGAGTTTGGGTTAGATAGGTGGTTGATTCGGGTCCCGAGTGAGACAAGCTCATTTAGGGTGTTTTATTTATTTTAGTTAGTGTTGACTTGGGTCAACATTCCTCCGGAACGACCTGGTATTGAAGTTTCACCAATTCCATTTAGTCTGGAGCGTCATTTCCACTGTAATAGCATTATGGGTTTTTGAGTATCGAGTTCTGATTGTGCCCGGAATACCCCATGGAAGTTTCTAGATCAGCTGGTTGCTGCAACTGTCGGCCTTCAGCGTAATGGCACCAAGGCAACGTGATGGCGCTAGCCATACTGCATGCCTGCAGCGCGATCGCGCCAAGGCCAGTGAGATAGTGCCTCCAGTGCGATGGCGCTCATTTGGCGTGATGGTGCCTATTTGGCGCGATGGCGCCTCAGTGCCTGACCTGCCTCCAGCGCTATAGAGCTCCTCCAGTGTCGATGGAGCTGACCTGCGTCCAACGCCTATAAATCCTTTCTCTTTCATTTTTCAGCTCTTATTCCTTATATTTCCCAACTCCAAACACATTATTTCTCTCAACCAAATTGCTCCCAACAATTCCTAGTCTTAGGGAATTCATTTAGTTGACGAATTTTGTCGCTCCCTCGTCGTTTTGTAAGTCCTCTTCTTCCCCAAAGTTGGTCTTCTCCTTCTTTTCAAGCCTCCATTGATGAGTTTCCTAAAATCTTGAGTTTCTTGGTTGAAGCTGCCTGTTTGGTCCATTTTGTTCGTGAACTCGAGGATTCTCTCCGTTACCTTACTCTCCTTTTCATGGTTAGTAGTTCTTGCTTAATTTCCAAATTTTATTCTTTGATTTTCCTCTTTAATTCGTGATTTGAGCAGGCTGTTTTGTGCCCTTTTCCTTGGACAAATTTGCTTGAATTTGGGGCATGCACTCACGAGAGTAGTATGTCCATTGTGCTTCTTTTTGTTTGTGATTCAGGTTATGGGCCCCGCGGGACCGCTTTTGACACGAATTTTGATCCGACTTTTCTTATAGCAATATGGGTATCATTTGGTCTTATTTTGACGTATAGTTCATGTTCTTGATAGTTTGATTTCAGTTCAGAGCTTCTCGGAGTGGTTGGGGCTTGGACATTGTCTTTCAACAGCTTGTCATCGAACGACAGGTAGGTTACAGTTTAACTCCTTTAGACTTCACATATATAGGATATAATTGTACTAATTTAGCATCCTTGGGTTTGGTTTATTAGCTTGGTACCCCAGACCTTGTCCACTTCATTATGTCTGGCTTATTTTGCTTTCTCCGATAATTGTAGTACTCGTGGTAGATGATATTATCACCCTTGTGGTCATGTATGACCTTATATTTGACTCTAGACCATAGATGGTAGGTTATTTGGGAATGTCCATGAGTCCCAGACATCGATATTGCGATCTTAGATTGGTTATCTATGTTGTAGAGTGATTGGAGCCTGTGTCAGGCCGATAGGTTAGTTGTGAGCCGTTGGGTTACTGTTTATGACTGAGCATGCCACTTCATGCATATAAAGGGGGTTTTCTCATATTTTACTATGATTTTGGCTTCGGACCTACTATTGACAGTTTTCTAAACCTTGCATGGCTTGAAGGGCCCATTTTTGGTAAAAGTGGTTATAAAGGGTTTTTGAAATTATTTTCATGGATCTTCTTAGGGTAAGAAAGTTAATAGGTTGATTTTATTACTATTTCCAGACTACTAATAGACTTAGTGGGGCCTGAGTGCTAGACTTGTTTTACTATTGATTATAGGTGGTACTAGGCTTGGTTGGGCCAAGGATCAGACTTGTTTCACTATTGTTTTAGACACGGTTATGCCCGGGCACCCCTGTAGGAGATTTTGAGACTCATTTAACCGATTTAGACCTGAATAGACTCCGAGCATGCATTTTTGAGATTGGGTTACTACCTTGGGTTCGAATTCACTCTGGATTGTTACAGTGAGGTTATGAGAGTTAGTATGTGGTCGAGGACATCCATGGACCTTGCTGATATGGACCAGGGGCTACATGCTGAGAGTGCCGTAGGAGGGGTATACGGTGTAGTTGAGGTATACGAGCTGTGTACTTCCATGAATCATACCTACTGGGCCCGTAGGCGCCGGAGGATGTACATACAGGGTTACTGTTCCACCTGGTTTCCACTATTGCATCATATCATTCATTTTTGTGAGATTCTACCCTTGTTTGTTGGTTGCTGAGTGTATGCTCCGGTAGTATGGGATTCCAGATGGTTTGTCTTCACTTGTTTGTGTTCCTCGGGTGTATGGGCGCCCGTTGGGACTGTAGGTAGACATTGATCCTTATTGTGATTGCATATGATGACTGGATATTGAGGGTTGTATTATATACATTTGGTTATTAATCTTGTTTTCGAGAATGCTATCATTATTTTTCTTTTCTACTTCCCTTTTTACTTGAGGTTACTATACCACCTATTTCAAGAACTTACTATATGTATTTTTATTGCGAGGATTCCAGGTGCGTTATTTCTTTCTTTCACCTGTGTTTGTGATATATATTCTAGTAGCTAGCCAAGTATGTTGTGTTCTTCTTCTTATATTCTTCCATGCTATCTTCCGTGTTCTTATTCATTATTTCTGTGACTACTTGCTTCTTTTCTGCTATATTATGCCTTTATATCTCATATGCGCCCAATATGCCTATGATACCTACTGGGTACCCATTTCTTAGCAATTGGTGCTCATGCTGCAATCTGCATCATCTTGGTGCAGATCCTAGTGTGGGCCATCGCCGCTGATCCATTGGAGACTCGTGTGGCTAATCTTTTGGACTATCCGAGGCTAAGGGTGAGATCTTGATGGCTGGGCTTAGCTTTTAGCTGACCTTTTACATCTTAACAAATAGATATGTATATATTATTTTGGATCCTTTGTAGTCTATTGATGTAGTCCCGGCTCTTATATTATAATACAAGGTTTTGGGGTTTGGTTTAGCTTTCACTTATGAATTCCTGTTGCTTATTCTTTATCTTGTTTTCCTTGCTTCTGCTTATATTATGCTTCTTCCGCTTGCTTGTAAGATAGTAGCCAATTGCTAGCCATTTTGGGATATGGGGATTGGTTTGCCTACTGGGGGTTATAGGTGCCGTCATGACCGAGAAATTAGGCCATCTATGAATGGATTTGGTAAATGTAATAAAGTGTAGCTTGACTTTATGTTAGCTAAGACGATAAGGAACGCATAGGACTTTTCAAAAGTGAATTTGGCAGGTAGAACTCTTGATATTAAACTTGACGTGAAGGGGTTAGTCTGTGATTTCATGGTTTGAGAGTGCATTGCAAAAAAGACAAAACTGGGAGCAATCCTTAGTTTCTGCCTTGCCACACCCACTATAGCGGAGAAATTCCTGCTATATAGGGAGTCAAAGATGATCAATCGCATTCTAGCAGGCAAATTATGCTATAGCAATGCTGCTATAGCAAGATTGGGTCGCTATAGTGGGGTAAATCATTGTTTATGCAGAACACTCCCCAAAAATGGTTCATTATTTCTAACATATTTTAGGGAGGGCTTAGGCAATTTAGGGTGACTTTCACCTTTTTTCGACCAAATTTCTTCGTAAAGGTAAGTTATTTATCCCCATTAACTGGTTTTTTGATTTATTGACCTTAGACTCACTAGTTTATGGGTTTTGGAGAGGGTTTAACTTGACCTAGCTGTAAATTCTGGTGTAAAAGGGGTAAATTGGTTGTCAAACCTTTAGGTTTTTAGTTAAAGGTTGATTATTTACTCTTGCATAACCATAATTCAATAAAGTAACCATGAAATTGGTAGTTTTGAGGTAAATTTATGGTGGGAAAGCCCTAGAATGGGTGGATAATCATGAATTTGCCCTTGGGGTTCGAGATTAGGCGGTAATCCTCGATATTATATGTTATTTGATTGATTACATATTTATATTCATGTTTTAAGACCACAATCATGCAAAAGTTGCAAGAAAAGGGAAAGCTCAGGTTCAGTAGAGAATTTCAGGCTTGGATTGAGGTAGGTGTTGGTTTAATTACAGTTAAAATCAAATTTGGGTTATGTGCACATGATAACTATTCCTTGGTATTGCTTGTACAATGCATTTTAAAGGAAAAGTGAATGACTGTTTGATATCCTAACTGTTAATCACATGAATTGAGTTTATTTGAAAGCTTGTTGGTTTTTACAAGTATTATTTATGTTATCATTGTGGTTGTGATTGTATTATTATTTGACATTATTGTGGAATGTACCAGTATTTGGACATCTCCATGGGATTAGTTGATACAAGGTTGGCAAACACTTGATATCTGAGATTTTGTATATAGACAAGAGCTCATCCCCAACAGGTCATGCCTAGTAGGAGACCATAAGACCATTAGCATATGTGTATAAATATTTGGTGAGTCTGATAGTTCCTTGAGTGAACCAGGGATTAACTATTTACTTGATATATATATTGGTTCCTTGAGTTGAGCCGGGCATAACTGTTTACTTGATATACATGTTGGTTCTTTGAGTTAAACCATGCTTAACTATTTACTTGATATACATGTTGGTACCTTGTGTTGAACAAGGCTTAACTATTTACCTATTATACATGTTGATTCCTTGAGCTGATCGGGTTGATATGTTTAATTTCTAAGGTGGTTTCTTTATGTAAATCGGGATGCATGGTAATTGCCATAGTTGTTGTCTTAGGGATCCTTGGGTGGTCCGGGTTATTTGCAAGATGTGACATATTTTTGTGTTGTCTATTACTTGTGTAGTTGGGACATGATTTATATGATTGTTGATTCAGGATTGTTGACTTGGAATCTTGTTGGTGGTCATTGTTCGACTTGACTTGTTATTCTTATTGACTCATATTGACTGAACTTTATATTGTACTTGTTACAAGGGTAAGTGTTATTAACTTGGAGTAGAGTTTCATGATAGGGTACTATGGTTGTCTTGTGGTACTATGCTATGGTTATGTGTTCATATTTCTCATTTTGGGTTGGCTAATAACCCTACTAGTACACCATTATTTCTTTTGTCCTAATACTGCGCGTGCTCTTCTATTGTTCAGTACAAGGCATTTTCTGGTGATTCCTTTGATACCTCAGTTGTGATTCAGACCATATTCGAACTCAAGAGTGATCTGCATCTTCTAGGCTACCATGAGTTCTTTACTTGTTTTTCTGGTCCGCTATTTCAGATTTAGATATTACTTTGGTTTTATGGGTTGCATCCCCTTTTATAATAATTACTAAAGTTTTGGTATGATTACTTTTAGGTCTATGGATGGTTTATTTCCACATAGTTATTCTTACTCTCAGTGAAGATATTAATTATTGGATTATTTAATGAGATTGATTTAGTTGCCTAATTTCAGCTAAGTGTTAGATGGTTTATGAGGTCAGTTGGTTCTTCCACCAAGGGGTTTAGTGTGGGTGCCATTCATGGCGGGTTTAGGTCTTGATAAACTTGGTATCAGAGCCCTAGGTTCATTGAACTCATCATACCAAAACTGGTCTAGTAGAGTCTTGCACAATGGTATGGAGATGTCTGTACTTTTATTTGAGAGGTTATAAGACCTTAGGAAACTATCCTTTCTTTCTTCTTTCATGCTATAACTTAATTCTAACTGGTATATTGCAATCCAAAATGGTATTTGACCCCTCTTCATTTTTTTGTCAGCAGATGGTAAATAGTAGATTGAATGGAGCAAGAGTAGCAGCTCTAGCGATGGAACCAACTATTCAAGGACGAGGTAGGGGAATGGGAAGAAAAAGAGCAAAACCCGCCAGGGGTGGAGCTCTGGCAGCGATTGACCAGGACCGTTAGAGTCCAGTATCACCTCCTCCACCGCAGGATCATTTGGAAGAGGCCGAGGCAGTGGATAAGGATGAAGTAGAATGGAGGTGGTGGCACCGACTGGAGGTGCAGTCCTTTCTCTGATGTCTTATGAGGTTATTCAGTAGGGTCTGGCTTTTCTGAGTGGGTTGGATGGTACTGAAGCCACCCCACTGTGCTGACTTTCTAGGTTCCGATTGCTCATTCCACTGACACTTTAGCTCTAGGGATGGATAAGGCTTCAGGCACCGATACGTTTCCCCATCTTGTGCTAGGTCCCATCATGTTTGAGACTAAACATGAGTTGCTGACCAAGGTTTTGAAAATGAAACCTCATTTATTTCATTGTACTGACGCTCAGGATGCATTTGAATTCATCCTTGATTTCTATGAGAGGTTACACAAATTGAGGATTGTGCAATAACATGGTGTTGAGTTTGTGACTTTCTAATTGCAAGAGGATGCCAAGCAGTGGTTAAGATTCCATGTGGAGTGTTGGTCACCATCATTTCCTCCGTTGACTTGGGCTCAGTTTCATGCACTATTTTTGGAGAAGTAGGCTATACTCTTTGAGACCACAAGAAGGATGAATTTTTGGCCCTTGAACAGTGCAGTATGTCAGTTGCAGTCTATTAGGCTAAGTTCCATGCTTTGTATTGCTATGCTACCAGTTGTTAGGCACTAAGGAGGAGAGGATCTAATTATATGTTCAATGTTTGAACACTGATCTTCAGGTTTCGTCTATTCGTATGACTTATGTAAGCAAGAGCTTCAATGATGTTGCTGATTATGTGAAAAAGCTTGAGGGAATTACGCAAGTTAGTAAGGCTAGGGTATTAGCCAAGAAGGCCTAGAATTTGAGTAACTACAGTGAATGTGATTGCAGGGGTCACAGCCAGCCGGTTCTTTGGCTTGCCTCTTCAGTCAGCTTTGCCAGCCTCTACAGGTGGTCATCCAAGGGCTATTCAGTAGTCTCCAGTTGCTACAGGCCAAGGGGCTTCCTATTCTTCTTCCAACAGGCCTTCTCTTGAGCAATGCTGTTATACTTGTGGTGCTATGAGGCACTTCAAGAGAGAGTTTCCTCTAAGGCATACAAGTAATTAGGCACAACAATAGACCAGGATTGTGGTTCCAACAGGTAGAGATAGAGGTGGTAATGGTAAAGGCCGTTCACAGGGTAGATGGGGTAATAATGAAGGAGGTCATGGTGGAAACAAAGGTTATGGTAATGTAGGGAAGAGTGGAGTGTAGCCTACTAGGGAGGCCGCCCAACTTGATGATACATCTAACTGTTATGCCTTCCTAGGCAAAACTAAGGCTGAAGCGTCTGATGCTGTTATTATAGTTACTATTCTCGTCTATGATCAGATGGCTACTATTTTGTTTGATCCGGGTTCCACTTACTCTTATGTATTTGTTAGCTTTGATTTGGGTCTGGACTTGGTCTATGATATAATCAATTCTCATGTATATGTTTCTACTTTGGTTGTAGTTTCTGTGGTAGTGACCATGTATACCGTGCATGTTCTATTTTGTTTATGGGTCTTCAGACTTGGGTAGACTTGATCATTTTGGACATGCTTGATTTTGACATTATTCTGGGTATGACTTGGTAGTCTCCACATCAAGCTGTTTTGAACTGTAATACTAAGAAAGTGACTCTAGAAATGTTGGATATGGTTATACTAGAGTGGGAGGGCGTGTATAAGTCTAAGTCGATGAAAATCATATCTTTTGTTCGGGCTAGATAGCTAGTGAAGAAGGGGTGTTCATCCTTCCTGGCTCATCTTTAGGATGTTAGTGCAGAGGCCCCTTCTATTGAGTCGGTTCTTGTGGTTTCCAAGTTTTAGGAGGTATTTCCTATGGATTTGCCTGGTATGCCTCCATATAGGGGTATTGATTTTTGTATTGATTTGGAGTCAGGCAGTAGCCCAATTTCTATTCCTCCTTCTCAAATGGCTTTAGCAAAGTTGAGGGAACTCAAAACCCAGTTACTGGAACTGCTTAATAAAAGATTTATTCGTCCTAGTGCTTCACCTTGGGGTGCTCTAGTTTTATTCATTAAGAAGAAACATGGTAGCAAGAGGATGTGTATTGATTATAGGCAGTTGAACAAGGTTACCATCAAGAATAAGTATCCCTTGCCCCGCATAGATGATCTCTTTGACCAGTTGCAGGGTGCTTTCGTATTCTCCATAATGACTTGAAGTTGGGTTACCATCAACTAAAAATTCAGCCCGAGGATATACTTAAGACAACTTTTAGGACTTGTTATAGGTACTATGAGTTCCTTGTGATGTCTTTTGGGTTGACCATTGTACCGGAAACTTTCATGAGCTTGATGACAGATACTTTCAAGTCCTTCTTGGATGCTTTTGCTATAGTTTTTATTAATGATATTTTGGTTTACTTCAAGAGTAAGGAGGAACATATAGGTCCTCCTCACATTGTCTTGGGAATTTTGAAAGAGAAGTAGTTGTATGCAAAGTTCTGAAAATGCAAGTTCTGGTTGTCCTCGGTTGCCTTCTTAGGGAATGTAGTCTCAGAAAAGAAGGTGATGGTAGATCCCCAGAAGGTTGTGGCGGTTAATAGTTGGGTTTGGCCTAGATCTGTGACTGACGTTAGGAGCTTCATGGGTCTTGCTAGTTACTATCACAAGTTTGTCAAGAATTTTGATTCTAATTCTACCCACTTGACAAGGTTGACTCAAAATAAGGTGCCATTTTTTGGTCAGATAAGTGTGAGGAGAGCTTCCAAAAGCTCAAAACACTTTTTACTACAATTCCTATTATTTTATTGCCGGCTGAAGGGAAAGATTTTGTTATATTTTGTGATGCTTCAAATTTAGGTTTGGGTGTTGTGTTGATGCAGGACAGGAATGTGATTGCTTATGCTTCGAGGCAATTCAAGCCTCATGAAAGGAATTACCAAACGTATGACTTGGAGTAGGAGTGGTGGTTTTTGCACTTAAGATTTGGAGACACTATCTTTATGGTGTCAAGTGTGATGTATTCACAGACTATCATAGCCTGCAACATCTGTTCACTCAAAGACATTTAAACTTGAGATAAAGGAGATGGATGGAGTTGTTGAAAGACTATGATGTGACCATCCAGTATCATACGGGTAAGGCCAATGTAGTGGCAGACACATTGAGCCGGAAAGCAGTAAGCATGGGCAGTTTGGCTTGTTTGAGGTGTCAAAGCGACCCTTGTCTAGGGAGTTCCAAACTCTAGCATCTAAGTTCATGCAATTTGGTGTTTTAGAAAGGGGTTGAGTATTTTCTAGTATAGAGGTAAAGTCAACATTCCTCGATGAAATCAAGGCAAAATAGTCTAAGGTTGTGGAATTAATAAAACTCTAGAACAAGGTGGTATCTGCTGAGGCTTCAGATGCCACTCTTGATGAATGTGGAGTATTATGGTTTAGAGGGCAAGTATGTGTTCCTCAAGTTGGTGATTTGATCCAGAATGTGTTAGCTGAAGCCTATGGTTCGCGATATTCTATTCATCCAGGTGTAACCAAAATGTACCATGAAATGAGGCAGCTTTATTGGTGGCTTGGGATAAAGAAGGACATAGTAGAGTATGTATCCTAATGTCACAACTGTAAGTAGGTAAAGTATGAGCATCAAAGGCCTGTGGTTTGCTCCAAAGGATACCCATCCCGAGTGGAAGTGGGAGAGGATCACTATGGATTTCATGGTAAGTCTTTTTAATACCTTGGGGAAGCATGACGCGATTTGGGTTATAGTGGATAGGCTGACTAAACCAGCCCATTTTATTCTGGTTAGAGTGGACTACAACTATAAACAGTTGTCCAATATCTACACCAGGGAGATTGAGGCTACATCAGGTGCCATTTCCTTTATTTCAGATAAAGGTACACAATTCTCTTCTAAATTTTGGGGCAAGTGGCATGAATAGTTGGTCACTCAATTCACTTTTAGCAAAACCTTTCATTATTAAACTGATGGACAGTCATAGAGGATGATTCAGGTGCTTGAGGACATGTTGAGGGCATATATGATCGACTTTGGTGGCCATTGGGACCAGTTCTTGTCGTTGTGTGAGTTCTCATACAATGACAGTTATCACTCTAGAATTGATATGGCTCCATTCGAGGCACTCTATGGGAAGGGTTGTAGATCACCTATAAGATGGTTCGAGGGTGGTGATTTGAAATATTTGGACACTTATTTGGTGCAGGAAGCTTAAAAAATGAGATTTATCCCAACCAAGTGATTTCCAGCCCAAAGTAGGCAAAAGTAGTATGCAGACCATATGGTGAGGGACATGTCATTGAAGGTTGGTGAACAAGTTTTGTTGAAAGTTTCACCTATTAAGGGAGTCATGAGGTTTGGCAAGAAGGGAAAGCTTAGCCCATGGTATATTGGTCCATTTGAGGTTCTTGGTGATGTGGGGCCAGTAGCGTACAGGTTGGCATTGCTGCCAAGCTTGTTGGGGGTCTATCCCATATTCCATATATACATGGTTAAGAGATACCATGGAGGATGAGTATTACATTATCAAGTGGGATTCAGTTTTATTAGATAAGGATCTTACTTATGAGGAGGATCTTGTTGCCATTCTTGATTGGGATGTCCAGAGGCTGAGGACAAAGGATATTCAGTAGGTAAAGGTCTAGTGGAAACATTATCCGATTGAAAATCCAGTTAGGAAATCGAGAAGGACATGTGGGACAAGTACCCTCACTTGTTTGTGCATACAGGTACACTTTCATTTACTTGACGTGACTCATTTTTATTAGTTGATAAAATGGTGGGTAAATTGGTATCTGTTGTAATGACCC
Source organism: Jaltomata sinuosa (assembly GCA_003996215.1). Lineage (NCBI taxonomy): Eukaryota > Viridiplantae > Streptophyta > Magnoliopsida > Solanales > Solanaceae > Jaltomata > Jaltomata sinuosa. The sequence goes on from QJPP01005723.1 coordinate 54,829, forward strand.
TTTCTATTATTAAGGGTGAGCTAATCGTGCAAAAATCTGGTTTAGAATTTTTCTGAAACTGGAAGTTAATTTTTTAGGTTAGGCTAGTCTTGGTAAAAATTCAAGTGGGGTATGGTCTAGGGAAATTTGGGAATGGATTGGGTAAATGTAATAAAGTTCACTTGACTTTATGTTAGCTTAGATGATAAGGAATCCGTAGGACTTTTCAGAAGTAAATTCAGGTAGGTAAAACTCCCGATATCGAACGTGACGTGAATGGGTTAGTTTGGGATGTCATAGTTTGAGGGTGCCTTGCAAAAAAGGAAAAATTGGGAGCAATCCTTACTTTATGCCTCTCCATACTTGCTATAGCGGGTGGCAGGATGCTATAGGGCTGCCGCTACAATGGATAAATTCCCGCTATAGCAGGAGTCAAAGACGATCAATCCCGCTATGTCGGCAAATTCTGTGATAGTGATGCCGCTATAGTAGGATTAGGTCTCTATAGCAGGGTAAGTTGTTATTTGTGTAGAAAACTCCCCAAAAATGATTCATTATTTCTATGCACATTTTGGGAGGGCTTAGGCGATTTAGGGCTATTTTGACCTATTTTCCACCAGATTTCTTTGTAAAGGTAAGTTATTTATCCCTATTATCTGGTTTTTCAAATCTTTAACCTTGGAAGCACTAGTTTATGGGTCTTGGAGAGGGTTTAACTTGACTTAGCTGTAATCCTTGATATTATATGTCATTTGGTTGATGATATATTTATATTTCTATTTTTAGACCACAATCAAGCCAAGGTTGCAAGAAAAGGAAAAGCTCATATTCAGTAGAGTATTTAAGGCTTTGATTAAGGTAGGTGATGGTATTAATGTAGTTAAAATCAAATTTGGGTTATATGCACATGATAACTATTCCTTGGTATTGCTTGTACAATGCATGTTAAAGGAAAAGTGAATGACTGTTTGATATCCTAACTGTTAATCACATGAATTGAGTTTATTTGAAAGCTTGTTGGTTTTTACAAGTATTATTTATGTTATCATTGTGGTTGTGATTGTATTGTTATTTGTCATTATTGTGGAATGTACCAGTATTTGGACATCTCCATGGGATTAGTTGATATATGGTTGGCAGACACTTGATGTCTGGGATTTGGTACATTGATAAGAGCTCATCCCCTGCAGGTCATGGCTAGTGGGTGACCATAAGACCCTTAGCATGTGTGTACAGGTATTTGGTAAGTGTGACGGTTCCTTGAATGAACCGGGGAATATATGTTTTCTTGATATATTAGTTCCTTGAGTGAACCAGGTTTAAGTGTTATCATTATTATGTTGGTTCCTTGAGTTTAATCGGGCTTAACTATTTACTTGATATACATGTTGGTTCCTTGAGTTGAATTGGGATTAACTGTTTACTTGATATACATGTTGGTTCCTTCAGTTGAACTGGGATTAATTGTTTACTTGATATACATATTGGTTCCTTGAGTTGATCCTGGCTTAACTGTTTACCTGATATACATGTTGATTCCTTGAGCTGACTGGGTTGATGTGCTTATTTGCTAAGGTAGTTTCTTTATGTAAATCAAGATGCATGGTAATTGCAATAGTTTTTGTCTTAGGGATCCTTGGGTTTTCTGGGTTACTTGCAGAATATGACATAATTTCGTGTTGTCCATTACTTGTGTAGTTGGGACATGATTTATATGATTGTTGAGTCATGATTGTTGACTTGGAGTCTTGTTGGTGTTCATAGTTTGAATTGACTTATTATTCTTATTGACTCATATTGACTGAACTTCATGTTGTACTTGTTACAAGGGTAAGTGTTATGAACTTGGAGTAGTGTTGCATGATATGGTATCATGGTTTCTTGTTGTACTACATTATGGTTATGTGTTTATATTTCTCATTTTGGGTTTGCCGATGACCCTACCAGTACACCATTATTTGTTGTGTACTGATACTGCACATGCTCTTCTTTTGTTGTGTATAGGGCACTTTCTAATGACTACTTCAAGACCTCAACTGTGATTCAAACCGTATTTGAACTTAAAGGTGAGCTGCATCTTCCAGGATACCATGAGTTCTTCACTTGTTTTTCTGGTCCATTGTATTGGACTTAGATATTACTTTTTTTTGGGGGTTGCATCCCCATTTAAAATAATTATTAGAGTTTTGGTACAATAACTTTCAGGTTCTAGATATGGTTTATTTTTGCATACTTATTTTTACTCACAGTTAAGATATTAATTATTGGCTTATTTAATGAGATTGATTTAGTTGCCTAATTTTGGCATTGTATTGGATGGTTTATGAGGTTAGTTGGTTCTCCCACCAGGGGGTTTAGTGTAGGTGTCATTCACGGCGGGTTTAGGTCGTGACAATTAGTTATAGTGTTGTGTAGATTTCTGTGGAACCTGTCGAGCTTATGGAGGCTTGGTTGGATTATATTGATTTTCGTTTGTACCTACCATGATTATTGGTGCTAAACTAGATTATTGTTTTTTTATTATTGTATGATTTGTGTCAGGAACAGTTAGGTTGTATTATGATGATTCTTGATCTTCTTCCCCTGAATACATTATTATTTGATGATAGTGGTTAGCTCGATTTGGGTAAGTAGACTACTTAGTTAGTTATGGTTTGTAAGGTTAAGTCAAGAACAAGTAAGCATGTCCTAGCTAACCTCTGACTCCCTACTTGACTATTTACAGAACTTATGATATCAATTCAACCACTTGTAGATTCAGGAGTCATTAAGCACATTCAGATTATCTTAACCCCTTATCTGATTTACATTCAGTACTTTATGATACTTGCCCAGTTATTCAAATGCCTTACATACTCGGTACATTATTTTGTGCTTATGTCCCATTGCCTTTGGGGAGGAAGATAAGGCACTGCACTCATGCCTACAGGTTCAAATGGACAGGTGAACATGCCTTCTTAATTAGTAGGGTTGCCGAGCTCCAGCATATTAGCTCGCTCCACTTCTTTTGGAATTGCTAGATTCAAAGGTTTGTCAGTCTTTTGTTGTAGATAGTTGATGGGTAGGTCGGGGACCTGTCCTGGACAAATATATTACTCTTAGAGTCTTGTAGAACTAGTTCATGTCATAGCATATTCGAATCACCCGTATTGGCCTCGTGATGTTATCATTGTCAGGATGGTGGCCTTGTCGGCCCCTATTTATCTTTCTTATATGAATTGCTAAGATTGACTGAGTTTATTACAGGTAATATTGTTAGGG
>QJPP01005724.1:0-47219 GCA_003996215.1 Jaltomata sinuosa
GACGTTGGGATTCAAAACTCCCACTTGGACCAGGAACCATTTCTTGATCCATTAGATTATCAAGTATGTCCGATTATATTATCTAATCATCTGAATTCAACATTTCGTAAAGAGGCTCACTATCCTTTATTTCACCTTTTTTGGGAAAATCATTTTCTAGAAATTCGACATCTTGTGATTCTATTTAAGTAGTACTTCTGTCTTTGAATTCACAAATAAACACATTCCCTTTGAGTGTTTTGAGTATCTTATAAAGATACAATTCTTTCCTTTTGGACTCAGTTTACCAAACTCACCAAAACAATCTTTTACATATGCAGCACAACCCCAAGGTCATAGATCATTAAGGTTTGGCTTATAACAAGTCCATATATCATAAGGAGTGGAATTTACTAATTTAGAAGGCACTTTATTCAATATGTAGGTTGTAGTCAATAATGCATCTCCCCAAAAGGAGATAGGTAACTTTGTGTAACACCCCAAAAATTGAACCAGCTTTCTAAGTTTAAACCTCTGAAAAATTTCATATTTCTAGGAAATACGGATCCAAACCATGGACCGTGGTTAGAACCACGTGTCATGGAATGGAACCATGGTTTGACTCTTACAATTCAACTTATGGTCTGAGAACCCACAAATTGATTCTATAGAACGTACTTTAGTCCACGGACCGTACTTTCAACTTGTAGAACCTAAACCAAAGGTCAATATTTTCTCCAGGAACTACGACTCGGGTCTACGAACCGTAGTTCATTCTATGGCCCATCATGTTGGCTCATAGTTTCTCATCTATAGCTTAAATGTTGAGCCTAGAACTACGGCTCAGGTATACGGGCCTTAATCAAGTTGACGAGCTATCCTATTGACTCGTGGTTTTTCTTCTGCATCCTGACTCTGTGGCCAGTAACCACGAGTGAAAACCACGAGCCGTGGTTTATTCTATGACTTGTGCAATCCATCCGTGATTTCTAAAAGTCAATTTTTCCAGCTTTCTCTTAATTAAGTCTCAGGGGTATTTCAGTCATTACACAACCTTTTAACTCCTAAGTGAGGTCATTTTGGCCATTCTTAGCATGATTTCTAAACCTATTAGCCTAAGTCCCTTCTCATTACCTCATTCATCTACCAAATTGGGAAAAGAACTCCTTCAAGCTCCAAGTATCAAGCTCCTAGTTCAAGTCTCCTTTTCTTTTCAATTTCAGTTGGGTTAGCTTCAATCAAGGTATGTGGGTATTCATTAAGGATTTCCTCTCACCCCTAAGTCCAAATCCCCAAATATTTACTTTGATTTAGAAATTTATGAAATTAGGGTTTCTTACCCAAATTGGGGAAAAGTTATGGGTTTTGTTTTAAAAGCCTAAATTCATGATTTCTCATCCATTACCCATGCTTTAATTGAAGTTTTATAAGTGTTTTCAAAATCCCATATGTTAAGTATGTGTTTTAGCATGATTCCTTCAAAATGCATGTCTTCAGTAAAAATTGGTATGTTTAGATAGCATAACCTCAGTTTTCATGAAAATGCATGCCTAATTCTTCAAGCTATGATTTTAGAAAGGAAAGTATATCTTGAATTATGGTTTTGCAAAGATGTAAGACTCATGATATGAATTTGTATGACATCAGATATGTCTCTATGCTTTATGAACAAATTTGACATTAGCTATGTCATTAGTTATGATCAGTTCTTTATTCATTTTTGCATCAGTATTATATGAGCTATACGTATTATTTTGGGAGTAGTATTTAGCACCGAGTTGGATAGGGTGAGAGTACCCTTAGTCCTAAAACTACTTGCCCCCATAGGTTCTATGTCCCCTCAGTGGGTATCAGATTTAGTGATCACGTTACATTCATGCCTTTATACCCTAGAAAGGTATATTGGGTCCTTTCGATGGAGCGTATACATCGGATTCCATGTAGCTCACATGGTCTATGTCATCTAGAGAACCTCCCACATAAATAGTATCAGGTTTTAAAATGCATTGACTCTTTGCGTTCAGACTTCAGAACTATTATGATTACTTATGATATTTTGTATATCTTACTTTGGCATTGCATTGAGTCTCTTTTATTTCAGTTTAACACTTATAGCATGACTTCAGCTTTACAAGTTTATTTAGCATATTTATCTCATATTCTTGTTTATCTCACATATTCAGTACATCTTATAGTACTGACGCATATCTTGTGCTACATCCTCTTGATGATGTAGATTCAGGTACTACTTATCAGGCTTGTGGCTAGACGAACTCGGGTATCCATACTATGTTTGTGAGTCCTCATTCTTCGAGGATTGGTATTACCCTAGTAATTTTGTCTATCTTCCTTCAAATATTTGAGTTAGTTGGGGGTCTTGTCCTATCAACTCTATTTGATAGTTTAGAGGCTTTTTAGACATAGACAGTATTCGGGTCTCTTTTAAATCATGTTCATCTTGATTTTATCATATGGATTGAGTTATCTAGTTTCTATTATGCTTTCGCTATGCTTATTTGATATACCTGAGTTATGCTATGACCAAGGGTTGGCTTTGGGGCACTTGTGGTCCCAGGTCCCGTGTTATGTTTAGGGGGTAATCTCGAGGCATGACAAACTTGGTATCAGAGCCTCAGGTTCAAGATTCTTAGGATGTCTGAAATCCGCATCGAGTAGAGTCACTTTCATGTGTGTGAAGTATGCCACACTTATGAGAGAAAAGTTATGAGATGTCATAGAAAAACTTCACTTCATTCATGATCATATCATGCGATAGAGTTTAACTCTAATATCCCTATAATCCTTTCCTTGTATGTTTCAGATTATGCCTCAACGTTCTATGCCTCACCGAGCCACTCAGAATGCTTCTCCTCCAATTCTAGACCTAGAGGTTATGAATGACGAGTTTAGGAACGTCATCTATATGCTAGCCCAAACTATGGATGCTCAGGCAAACCAACCGCCTCCTATCCCCATCTACCTTCAAGGTGGGGTAGCTGCCCGAGTTTGTGATTTTATCTGTATAAACCCACCAGAGTTCTTGGATTCGAAGGTGAATAAGGATCCACTAAATTTTATTGATGAAGTGAAGAAAGTCTTTGATGTGATGCAAGTAGGTGGTGTTGATAGTGTTGAGCTAGCATCCTATAAACTCAAGGATGTACCTCAAATCTGGTTCACGCGATGGAAGAAAGCTAGGGCTAGGGACGTGGTCCCTATGACTTGGGAGTGGTTTGAGAGGGCTTTCCTTGACCGGTTCTTCTATAAGTGGTTAAGGCAAGCGAAGGCCAAGCAATTTGTTAAATTAATACAGGGATCCATGACTGTTCAGGAGTATGGGTAGAGGTTCACTCAGCTTTCCAGGTATGCTCCTCCAATGGTGGCTGACCCACAGGATCAGATGAGCAAGTATATTTATGGAGTCTCAGATTTGGTGACGAGAGGAGTGTAGATCCGCTATGTTGTTGAGTGACATGAGTATCTCAAGACTTATGAATCATGCTCACTAGATCGAGGGAGACACGCTTAGCGAGATGGCTAGGGAGAACAAAAGAGTCAGATCTGAGAGTTCTAGATTTAGCCATCAGAAGTCTGAAGTTGGACATCAATCTTTCTTTCAGAAAAATTCATCAGGACCGTTGCATTCTACCGCTAGAGTTACTTCTCAGGCCTCTAGGCCTCATCATGATCAGTCTGGTAGGGGTGAAGGATCTTATTTGCAGGGAAGTGGTGGAAAGGGGCCTTCTAACCTTATTTGCACCAAGTACGAGAAGAATCATCCCGGTGAGTGTTTAGCCAGTAGAGAGGGTTGTTATAGAGTTGTTCATATTGGTCACAGGATTCAAGATTTCCCTTCATCTAACAAGGGATAGGGTGGTAGCAAGATTTAGTCTACCTCAGCAGCTCCAGGGGGGTCGACCAGCCCAGCAGGGCACTGCTTCTAGTTCTGGTAGTCAGCGCTAGAACCGTCTTTATTCCATATCCTCTCGACAAGACCAGGAGAGTTCACCAGATGTGGTTACTAGTATGTTGAAAGTCTTCTCTCTAGATATGTATGTTTGTTGGACCCTGGTACCTCCTTATCTTTTATGACCCCTTATGTAGCATACAAGTTCAAAATTTATCCTGAATTGCTTTTAGAACCGTTTTGTGTTTCTACTCCTATTGGTGAGTCAGTCCTAGCCAAAAGAATCTACAAAAATTGCCCTATCTCAGTCCTTCATAGAGTCACTTTAGCGGATCTGGTAGAGTTGGAGATGACAGATTTTGATGTTATTCTTGGTATGGATTAGTTGTATACTTGTTATGCCTCGGTCGATTGTCATACTCAAGTCGTCAGTTTCAACTTTCCAAATGAACCTGTCTTAGAGTGGCAGGGTAGTCCTCCTTCCTCAAAGGGTCGTTTCATATCTTATCTTAAGGCTAAGAAGATAATTTCTAAGAGTTATGTTTATCATATAGTTTGGGTTATGGACACGGACTCCGTAACCCCATCTCTTCAGTCTATCCCTGTTGTGAATGAGTTCCCAGAAGTATTTCCCAAAGATTTGCCAAGAGTCCCTCTCGAGTGGGAGATCGACTTTGGGATAGATCTACTTCCAGATACGAATCCCATCTCTATTCCTCCTTATAGAATGGCTCTCGCAGAACTTAAAGAGTTAAAGGATCAGTTGGAGGATCTTCTTGATAAAGGTTTCATCAGGCCTAGCATTTCTCCATGGGGTGCCCCAGTTTTGTTTGTGTGGAAGAAGAATGGTTCCCTTAGGATATGTATTGACTACTGTAAGTTGAATAAGGTCACATTAAGAATAAGTATTTCATTCCTAGGATTGATGGCTTGTTCGATGAACTTCAGGGTGCTAGTTTCTTCTCCAAGATCGATATTAGATCCGGTTATCATCAGCTTCGTGTTAGAGAGTTTGATATTCAAAAGACATCCTTCAGAACTCAGTATGGTCATTATGAATTGGTGGTTATGTCTTTTGGTCTGAAAAATGCTCCTGCAGCCTTTATGGATTTGATGAACTGTGTGTTCAAATAGTATTTGGATATGTTTGTGATTGTTTTCATTAATGATATTCTTATCTACTCTGGGAGTGAGGAGGAGTATACGAACCATTTGAGAGTTTTGTTGCAAACTCTCAAGGATCGGCAGTTGGTTGCTAAGTTTAGCAAGTGTGAGTTTTGGATGCAGTCTTTTGCTTTTTTGGGTCATATTGTGACTAGAGAGTGTATTTGAGTTTATTATCAAAAGATTGAGGCAGTAAAAAGATGGCCTAGACCCAGTTCTCCATCTGATATTAGGAGCTTTTTGGGTTTGGCTAGTTACTACAGGAGATTTGTGAAGGGGTTTTCTTCCATTGCTGCCCCTTTGACTCGATTGACTCAGAAGAAGGTTAAGTTTCAGTGGTCTGACCTTTGTGAGAAGAACTTTCAGGAATTCAAGACTAGGTTGACCACAGCGCCAGTGTTGACCCTACCCCAGGGTTCGGATGACTTTGTTGTATATTGTGATGCTTCTAGAATTGGCTTGGGTTGTGTTTTGTTGCAGTGTGGTGAAGTGATTGCTTATGCTTCTAGAAAGCTTAATACTCATGAGAAGAACCACCCTACTCATGATCTTGAGTTAGCAGCCGTGGTCTTTGCTTTGAAGATTTGGAGATACTACTTGTATGGTGTGCATATGGATGTATTCATCGATCATAAGAGTCTTCAGTATGTGTTCTCTCAAAAGGAATTGAATCTGCACCAAAGGAGATGGCTTGAGCTTCTTAAAGATTATGATATGAGTGTGCTTTACCAACTAGGTAAGGCAAATGTTGTAGCAGATGCACTTAGTAGATTTTTTATGGGTAGTGTGTCTTCAGTTGAAGACAGAAAGAAGGAATTGGTTAAGGAGGTTCATAGGCTTGCTCGGTTGGGAGTTCGCCTTATGGACTCAACATAAGGTGGTGTATTGTTCAGAATGGTTCTGAATCATCTTTGGTAGCTGAAGTGAAGGCAAAGCAAGAAAGTGATCCGATTTTGCTTCAGCTAAAGGGTATAGTCCATCAACAAAGAGTTGAGGTTTTATCGCAAGAGGAAGATGGTGTGCTTCGTTATCAAGGTTGATAGTGTATGCTAGATGTAGATGGGCTGAGATAACAGATTTTGAATAAAGCCCATAGTTCCAGATATTCTATTCACCCTGGTGCCACAAAGATGTACCTTGATCTATGGGAGGTCTATTGGTGGAATGGTATGAAGAGGGACATAGCCGGTTTTGTGGATAAATGTCCTAACTATCAACAAGTGAAGGTAGAGCATCAGCGACTGGGTGGCATGACTCAGGATATTGACCTTCCTACTTGGAAGTGGGAGGCGATCAATATGAACTTCATTACTGGGTTGCATCATACTCGAAAGCAACATGATTCCATTTGGGTGATTGTCGACTGGATGACTAAGTCATCGCACTTCTTGGCTGTTAAGACTACAGATTCAGCAGATGATTATGCTAGGCTCTACATCCGAGAGATAGTCCGATTTCATGGTGTTCCATTGTCTATCATTTCAGATCGAGGTACTCAGTTTACCTCCCAGTTTTGGAGATCATTTCAAAGAGGTCTTGGTACTCAGGTGAAGCTTAGCACAACTTTTCACCCACAGACGGATGGCAAGGCAAAGCATACTATTCAGACTTTGAAGGATATGTTCAGAGCTTGTGTGATCGATTTCAATGGTAATTGGGATGATCACTTACCTCTTATCAAGTTTGCCTACAACAACAACTTTCATTCTAGCATCCTGATGGCTCTTTATGAGGCACTTTATGGTCGAAGGTGTAGGTCTCCTAATGTTTGGTTTAAGGTAGGTGAGGCAGCCTTGATTGGTACAAATTTGGTTCATGGGACTATGGAGAAAGTTCAACTTATTAGGGAGAGGTTAAAGACCACTTAGAGTCAATAGAAATCATATGCAGATGTGAGGAGGAGGGAATTAGAATTTGAAGTTGATGATTGGGTCTTTCTGAAGGTGTCACCCATGAAGGGTGTGATGAGATTTGGCAAGAAAGGGAATCTTAGTACCTATTTCTTAGGTCCCTATCGAATTTTGAAGAATGTGTTGGTAGCGTTGCTTACGAGTTGGATTTGCCAACAGAATTAGAAGCGGTTCATCCAATTTTTCAAATTTCCTTATTGAAGAAGTGTGTTGGTGATATGACCTTGATTGTTCCTTTGGAGGATGTGGGTATGAAGGATAGTCTCACTTATGAGGAGGTTCCCATAGAGATCCTTGATAGTCAGATCCAGAGGCTGAGAAACAAAGAAGTCGTTGCGGTAAAAGTTCTTTGGAGAAATTAGCTTGTTGAGGGAGCTACTTGGGAAGCAAAATCAGCCATGAAAGCCAAGTACCCTTATCTCTTTCCTTCCGATCTAGTTTCCGCTTGAGGTAGTAGCTTACTCATTAGTATGTCTATCCTATTTATTCTATCAATCTCCCCTCATGATCTTAGTATGCATGCATGTTTTTTTTTAAGGTTATTCAGTCATGTTTTAAGTTGCAAGCTTATTTTTCATGTTTGTTCTTCAAATTTTGTGTCTTGTTGATTGGTTGGGCTATTTCTCTTCAGTTTTCCCTTGTTTAGTCTTCATTCGAGGACAAATGATCCCAAGGGGGAGATATTGTAACACCCTAAAAATCAAACCAGCTTTCTAAGTTTAATCCTATGAAAAATTTCATGTTTCCAAGAATTATGGGTCAAAACCACAAACAGTGATTAGAACCACGAGTCGTAGAATGGAACCGTGGTTTGAGTCTTGTAGTTTAACTTCTGGTCTGAGAACCACAGGTTGATTCTACGGACTGTATTTTGGACCACAGACCACATTATCAACTCGTGGAACCTAAAATAGAGATCAGTACTTTCCCCAAGAACTACGACTCAGGTCTATGGACCGTAGTTAATTCTATGGCCCGTCATGTTGGCTTATAGTTCCTCATCTGCATCTTGAATGCTGAGCCTAGAACTATGGCTCAAGTATACGGGCCATAGCCTAGTTGATAAGTCATCTTGTTTACTCATGGTTAGCCTTTTGTAGCCTGACTCTCTGTCCAGGAACCGTGAGCAAAAACCAAGAGCCGTGGTTTGGTCTACGACTCGTGGAATCCATCTGTGATTTCTGAAAGTTGATTTTTCCAAGTTTCTCTTAATTAAGTCCCAAAGGTATTTCAGTCATTACCCACCCTTTTAACTCTTAAGTGAGGTTGTTTTGGCCATTCATAGCATGATTTCTAAACCCATTAGCCTAAGTCCCTTCTCATTACCTCATTCATCTACAAAATTAGGAACAGAACTCTTTCAAGCTCCAAGTTCAAGACTCCTTTTCTTTTCAATTTCAGTTGGGTTAGCTTCAATCAAGGTATGTGGGTATTCATTAAGGGTTTCCTATCACCCTTAAGCCCAAATCCCCAAATCTTTACTTTGATTTAGAAATTTATGAAATTAGGGTTTCTTACCCAAATTAGGGAAAAATTATGGGTTTTATTTTAAAAGCCTAAATTCATGATTTCTCATCCATTACACATGATTTAATTGAAGTTTTATAAGTGTTTTCAAAAGCCCATATGTTAAGTATGAATTTTAGCATGATTCCTTCGAATTTCATATTTTCAAGTAAAAATTGGTATGTTTAGATAGCATGACCTCAGTTTTCATGAAATTGCATGCATAATTCTTCAAGCTATGATTTTAGAAAGGAAAGTATATCTTGAATTTTGGTTTTGCAAAGATTTAAGACTCATGATATGAATTTTTATGACATCAAATATGTCTCTATGCTTTATGAACAGATATGACATCAGATATGTCATTTGTTATAATCAGTTCTGCATCCAGATATGAATCACAATTATATGAGCTATACGTATTATTTTAGGAGTAGTATTTAGCACCGAGTTGGACTGGGTGAGAGTACCCTTAGTCCCAGAACTACGTGCTCCCGTAGGCTCTAAGACCCCTCAGTTGGGTATCAGATTTAGTGATCATGCCACAGTCATGCCTTTATACCCTGGCAAGGTATATTGGGTCCTTTTGATGGAGTGTATACATCGGATTCCATGTAGCTTACATGGTCTATGTCGGTTAGAGAAACTCCCACAGAAATAGTGTCAGGTTTTAAAATGCATTGACTCTTTGCCTTCAGACTTCAAAACTATTAGGATTACTTATGATATTTTGTATATCTTGCTTTGGCATTGCATTGAGTCTCTTGCATTTCAGTTTTACACTTATAGCATGACTATAGCTTTACAAGTTTATTTAGCATATTTATCTCAGATTCCTGTTGATCTCACATATTCAGTACATCATGTAGTACTGACGCATATCCTGCATTGCATCCTCTTGATGATGCAAATTCAGGTACTCCTCATCAAGCTCGTGGCTAGATGTAGCCAGGTATCCAGATTCTGTTGGTGAATCCTCATTCTTCGAGGACTGGTATTACCCTAGTTATGTTGTCTATCTTCCTTCAGATTTTCGAGTTAGTTGGGGTCTTGTCCCATCAACTCTATTTGACTGTTTAGAGGCTTTTCATACATAGACAGTATTTGGGTCTCCTTCGAATCATGTTCATCTTGATTTTCTCTTATGGATTTAGTTATCTAGTTTCTATTATGCTTCCACTATGCTTATTTGATATACCTGAGTTATGCTATGACCAAGGGTTAGGTTGGGGTACTTTTTGTCCCAGGTCTCGTGTTACGTCTAAGGGGTAGTCTCGAGGCGTGACAATTTGCATGTGCCAACATGGACCTGTCATATCCAATAGTATTCTATTCCTTCTTTCAGCTACACCATTTTGTTAAGGTGTATAAGGAATAGTCAATTGTCTGGTAATGCCCTTTTTAGTACATAATTCTTCAAACTATTTTGACAAATATTCACGGGCTCTGTCGGTTCATAAAGTCTTTATACTTTTATCTAATTGATTCTCAACTTCACTCGTATATCTTTTAAAGCATTCAAGTGCTTCAGATTTATGAGAAATCAAATAGACATACCCGAAGCGCGTGAAATTATCAATAAATGTAATGAAATATATAGCACTAGACCTTGCCCTCACATTCATTGGACCACAAATATAAGAATGGATTAATTGCAGTGGGAACTCAGCTCTTTTAGCCTTCCCAAAAAGTTTACGTGTAATCTTTCCAGCAAGACAATTTTCACATGGTGGCATATCAATTTTGGAAAAAGGACCTAAATGCCCTTTCTTTGCCAACCTGTTCATACGGTTTTGCCCTATGTGACCCAATCTCGCATGCCATGTAATAACATCTACATCATTATTACTAGAATAACATGTCATTACACAACGGTTAACCTAATAGTTATAAGTTGAAGGATTACATTCTAAAATGATAAAATGATCATAACGATGTCCAAAACCATAGAAAACATTGTCTAGAGTAATTCTAACACCATTGCGACTAAAAAACAAATCGAAACCAACATCTAGAAGAACAAACACTGATACAAAATTTCGTCAAATCTTTGGAGCATATAGGACGTCATGCAACATAAAAGATCAGCCACCACGCAAGTCCACTTTGCAAGTGCCTATCCTTTTGACTTCAAGTCTTGCATTATTTCCTACATATATCCACCTTGATCCAGGTGAAACTCGACAAAATTCCACAAATGCTTCTCGATCATGACTAACATGGTCGGTGGCTCCTGAGTCTACAATCCACATAGGATAAGATTAAGTTAGTAAAGCAGTGCTTGAAACATATGTAGGACTTAAAGATACGTTTAGAAATGCTACCTTTTTTGGCTCGGTACAATCATGAGAAAAATGCCCTCGAACATGGCAATTGTAGCACTTCCTCTTGCTTTTGTCTTTCTTCTGGAAAAAATGTTTTCCTTTCTTGGGATTCGTCTTGTTCCTTTTCTTAGAGGGTCCTTCTCCGGTCTCCTTACCCTTCCCTTTCTTTTTCCAATTCTTCTTGCGCTTGAAGCCTAAAGATTTCGTGCCACTACATTCTGCCACAAAGGCATTAGAAGCAGCTCTAGCAGCACCAAGTCGCTCATCTTCAAATTCAACATGAAGGGCAACATCAGAAAAAGTTTTGATGCTATAATTGTGGGTTAGTGTCACGACCTAATTTCACGATCATGATGTCACCTACAACCCCACAGTAGGTGAACCAATTCTCGTAGCTCGGAACGGTTAGTAAAGGGCTACCTTCTAACTATTTAAGTGGATGAACAAATAAATAAGCAGAAGCAAGGGAACAAGTTGAATAAACTGAATAACAAGAGTAATATAAATACAAAGCGGAAGCTAAACCAAACCCAAAACCTGGTATCATAGCGTATAAGAGTCGAACTACATCAGGAGTACAAAGGTCCAAAAGTGATATATACATAATGTCTGTAAAGCTATAAGAATAAAAAATACACCAAGGATAAACTAAAGTCAAGCTCTAAATGCCAAGAGCTCACCATTAGCCAGGATGATCCAAAAACAACACCCTACATGAGTCTCCGGTGCTCTAACAGTGATGGCCCACACTAGGATCTGCACCAAAAGATGTAGAGGGTAGGGTGAGCACCAAATGTGAAGCATAAGGTACCCAGTAGGTATCATAGGCCGACTGGGCACATATAAGGTAAAAGAGCAATAGCAGACATAATACAAGTAAACAGTCACAGAAATCAATGAAAATGTACACAAGAACTAGCCTAGAGGGAAGACAATAGAAAGCAACATACAAGGCTAGCAAGTAAGATATATACACACAGGCATAGGTGAAAGTAAGAAATAACGCACCTAGCATCCTTGCAATAATAGTATATACATGATAAATTCTAGAAATATATGGTATACCGGTAACCTCAAGTATAAAGTATGGGAGAGAAGACTAAAGGTAGACATGCTTGGAAAACAGGAATTAGTAACCAGCCAAAGCATACCAATCTCAAATCTAGAAGATAACCTCTAGAAGTATCCAATTCCAATACCCATATCAGTAATAAAATAACAAGAGTCTACCTACATTCCCTTGGCTGCCCATACAACCGGAGAATGCAAACAAGTGAAAACAAACCCTCTGGCATCCCATACTACCAGAGTATACAATCAACAACCAGCACACACGGGTGGTACCTCAAACAATGAATGATATGATGCCATGCTAAAATGAGAGTGATAGTAGTACCGTATGTCACCTGCTTCTAGAAACCTGTAAGGCCCAAAAGATAGGATCCATGGAAGGTCGCACCCGTATAGCCCTACTACGCGATATACCCTCCCTCCAACACCCGCAGCTCGCAGCTTCTGGTCCAGAACGGCAAGGTCCATGGAGGCCCCCGACCAACATACTAAATGCCCCTCAATCTCAAAACAAATCCTCAAGTAAATTTTCCTGGAGGGTATCCAGGTCTAAAATAGTAAGCCCAATAGTTATAGTACTGGGCCCCGCCTAGTCCAGCAACACCCTGGATCCTGTAGTAAATAAGTCTAGACCTCGACCCCGTCGAGTCCAGTGTAAGTGGAACTAGTGATATAATATCCTTTAAAACTTCCTTACCCCAAGAAGATCCATTAAATTAGTACCAAAACTCTTTTAAATCATTTTTACCAAAATGGGCCCCATAGGACATGCATGGACATGATATGATCAAACAAAGATAGCCGCCCTGCAGCTCACAATTAATCCTACGTCCCTGCACAGGCTCCAAAGTTACTCAGCAAGCATAACCAGCCTAGAAGGATATCTCTATGTACGGGACACACATACATTCCCAATAATCCCACCATCTACGTTCCAGAGTCAACAAGGCCTCACAGGACCACAAGGGTAATAATATCAAGTAATAAGAGTACTACACACAACGGAGGAAAGAAACGGGATGGGTCATGGAAAAGCAGTCAAGGTATGTGGTACCAACCTAATAATCCAAAACAAGGATGCCAGCTAGTACAACTTTACCCAATATATGCCAAGTCTACGAGTTTAGACTGTAACCTACCTGTCATCCGATGATAAGCTGATCGAACAACAACGTCCAAGCCTGAATCACTCCGAGAGATCCCAAATGATAATCAAACTATCATAAACATAAATAAAACATTAAAACAAGTCTAAAGATACCCATATTGCTACAATTGTAGCCGGGTCAAAATCTAGATCAAAAGCGAGCCCGCAGGACCCACACCCAAAACCAAAAACAAAAAGAACCACGATGACCCCAATGATTCCAAGAAGGTATGCTCCAAATTTGAGCACAATTGGCCAAGAGGACGCGCCAAAACAGCAAGCTCAACTTGGGGTTTAAAGATTGAATTTCAATAATAAGAATGGAAATTAGGCAAGAATTACTTACCAAAAGGACGGAAAATCAGCCCAAGATGGACAATTCTTCGCACCCACGAACATGCACAATCTACAAAGCAGCCACTCAGACAAATTCCCAAAGTTGGAAGAAGAGAAACAATGGAGGAATTTAGAAATTCAAGGAGGAAGAAGCTTACCAAAAGACGAAGGACTACGGAAAATCCACAAACAATTGAGTCCCCAAAACTTAGAATTGATTTAGAGAAAAATGGTGGAGAGAAATTAGAGTTTTAGAGTGAGAAAGTTTGATGAAGAATGCTGGAAAAATGAAATAATTGAAATTTATAGTTTCTGGAAAATGGCCAGCGCGATCGCGCTGCCTGGGCGCGGTTGACGTTGAAGGCTTGCCTGCAACTCTTTTTCTACAATTTTTGAAAACTCTCCAGGGCATTCCGGGCATAATCGGAACCCAATATTAAAAAACCAATAATGCTAATAGAGTGGAAATGACATTTTGGACACATCGGAATTGATGAAACTTCCATACGAGGTCATTTCGGAGAAATGTTGACCCAAGTAAACACTAATGAAAACAAACTCAAAGGCTCGAAATGAGTCTGGCTCACCCAGAACCTGAACCAACAACCTTCCTAGCCCAAACTTAACATTCCGGAGCTGATGGAATTGTCGGATTTTGAATACGACACTCCGATCATCGAAAGTCATCCGAAGTTACACTTTCAACTCCAAATGGCCTAAAAACTGACAAAACAACACAAAACCCACACCAAAAGTTCTCAGGCCTCAACTAAAGGTCCAACTAGACCAAACTCAATGTTCCGGAGCTAACTGAACATTCAGAATTTAATTCCAAGCATGTTAAGTAGGAATGTGTAATGACCCTTCCAGTTATTTCCACGTATACGTTTTCCTTGAACCGTTAAAGCTTGTTTGTAGCGGCCCCAAGTCATTTAAGGCTTGTTGGGACCGGTATTTCGGTGTCGGGTCCATTTGTTTGGTCGTATGGTAAGTTTTGAAGACATGTAAGTCGGCAAAAGTATCGTAAGTTTCTTTAATAAATTTTCTGAACTTTGGGTAAAATGTCTCAGCTCTTTTCTCCGAATATATAAAGAGTTAGAAGTCCCTCAAAATACCAAATCGAAGGTCTACGAGTCTAGTTTCCAATGCACAAAACCTCACGTCCAACTGATCTTGGAGTAATGAATTATGACTTTTTTACCGCGGACTATCTGGCAGGAACCGGGTCGCGAACCGGGTCGGGTCAAACTCGATTTAAGCCTCAACTTCACGTTTTAAAATGCCATTTCAGTTCTGAAATAGTGAGAAAACATAAGGGAGGGTTCCAAGAGAGTTCTTGAGTATCGAAATCGTTCGTACTTGAAAATATTTAATTTAAAAGTTGAATGTGGTAGAAAGTTATATTATTATTACCTTTTCAAAATATTTTAAAGGTTTATGAAAAATATTTTTTGTTACGATATAATGGTTTATGTATTTATATTATAAGGTTTTGCACATTGTAATATTTTAACGGAGATAGTAAATTTAGTTATGTTAAAATTTATTATTATAATATAGTAGGTTTTATTCGAAATAATTTTTTAATGATTATGGTATATTCAAAAATTATATTTATTTTACCACGAATCTATGCAATACCCGAATATATATTTGTAATGGGATAAAATGAGCTAATGTTACTTGACACCTCAAGGAACACGTGTGACCTTTAGCATACAATGGGTAATGGCTAAGTGATTAGTGGCATACATTAGTTAATTAATTAATTAATGTAGTAAAGGTCATTTATCTTGTTTTGTTTAATAGATGCATACGTGCATACACTTATATATATACATTTAGATCTTTATCCCATTATTGATATATATAGAATATTAGAGGAGTTTGGTAGAGAAATTATATTGACGAACTCCGAAAGAAAATCGGTTATCTACGTCAAGTTATTCAAGCCTGAGTTCAAGTTTGATTTTGTTTCGGAGCTTCTTTTCGGAGAGGTTCGAGCTTGTCATCAGATGACAGGTAGGTTACGGTTTATTTTCCCTAGACTCCGCATATATAGGATAAAATTGTATTTATGGGCATCCTTGGGTTGGTTTATTAGGTTGGTACCACAGACCTCGACCGCTTTATTCATGTCCGTCTACTTTTGTTCCTCCGTTACTTGTAGTACTTGCCGTTATATTTTATTTACATTGTGGTCCTGTGAGGCCTTGTTGACTCTGGAACATAGAAGTTGGGATTTTGGGAATGTTCGCGAGTCCCGGGCATAGAATTATCCTTCTAGGCTGGTTATGCTTGCTGAGTAGCTGTGGGCCTGGGCAGGGTCGATAGGTTGATTGTGAGTTGCTGGGCAGCTATTGTGTGTGATCATACCATTTCCATGCATATAAAGAGGTTTTATCCATGTTTTACTATGGTTTTCTCTTCGGGCCTACTGGCACCATTTTCTAACCTTGCATGGCCCCGGGGGCCTGTTTTTAATGGAAATGATTTGGAAATGGTTTGATTTAACTTGTGAATATTCCTGGGTAAAAAAAAGTAAAATTATGTTTTAAAACACCAGTCTTATGATTAACGCTAGACTCGGCAGGGCCGGGGTGCTAGTTGAGTTTCCTTGCTACTTGAGATGATTTTTTAGCCTCGGTCGGACCGAGCAACTGAGATGACTTTCTACTGCTTAGACCCGGTTATGCCCGGGCACCCTTGGAGGGGTTTTTGAGATATTTTCCTACTACTTTAGTCCTGGACAGGGTCTGGGCATGCATATTCGAGACTGGGTCTCTATCTTGAACCCGGACCGACTTCCGGACGACATGTTTTGATACTGAGTTCTAGTATGGGGTCAGGGACCTCCATGGACCTTGCCATCTGGGCTGCGTGTGCCGGAGGAAGTGTATACGATGGAGTAGAGGTATATGAGCAGTGTCCTTCCATGGAACCTACCTGCTGGGCCGGATCGGCACCGGAGGAGGTACATACAGAGATACCATTTCACTTGAGATCTTCATGCATCATATCATTCATTGTTTGAGGCTCCACCCTTTTTTGTTGTTTGTTGATTGTACGCTCCAGTAGTATGGGATGTCGGAGGGTTTGCTTTCACTTATTTGTATTCCTCGGTTGTATGGGCAGCCGGGGGACTGTAGGTAGACTCTTGCTATTTACTTACAGAATTGTTTCCTGATACGGTTAAGTATGAAATTAGTTACTTCTAGATTGTTAGTTTCTGGATTGAGATTGATATGATTAGTTGAGTTTGATTCATGTCTCTGAGCATGCCTATCATTACTCTTTCTCTCTTCTTACATTTGAGGTTACCGGTATACCGTCTATTTCATAAACTTATTATGTATACACTGTTATTGCAAGGACCCCAGATGCGTTACTTCTTACTTCCACATGTGCCTATGGTGTGTATATTCTGCTTACTGGCCTCACATGTGGTTCTGTTGATTTCCCTCTGGGCTAGTTCTTGTGTACCTTTCATTGATTTTTGTGACTTCTTGCTTCTATTCTGTCTGTTACTACGCTTTTATCTTATATGTGCCCAGTCGGCCTATGATACCTACTGGGTACCTTATGCTTCGCATTTGGTGCTCACCCTACCCCCTGCATCTTTGGGTGCAGATCCTAACGTGGGCCATCGCTGTTAGATCACTGTGATTCGTGCTTAGAGATCTGTTTGGGACTAGTTCAGACTGAGGGTGAGCTCTTGGCGAGCGGAGCTTAGCTTTAGTTTATCTTTTGCTTTATGTACTCTATTACCACTCAGAGACATCTGTATATATTGTTTTGGATCATTTGCACTCCATGTATGTAGTTTTGGCTCTATACTATGATACCAGGTCTTGGGGTTTGGTTTAGTTTCCGCATATGTATATATTTATATCCCTTTTATCTATTCTCTTCGTCTTGTTCCCTTATTTCTTAGATAGTAGCCCATTACTAACTGTCCTGGGCTACGGGGATTGGTTCACCTACCGGGGGTTGTAGGTGCTATCATGACTGAGAAATTAGGTCGTGACAACTTGGTATCAGAGCTTTAGGTTCACCGGTGTCATCGGTATAGGAGCCAATGTCTAGTAGAGTCCTGCGGATCGGGGCGGAGACGTCTGTACTCAATCTTTTGGAGGCTACAGTGACATTTTAGGAAATTTGACTCTTTCCTTGCTTCTGTGTCATGCGTAGAACCCTTGAAGTTTCTGGAAATCTCATTTGTTCTACTTCATTCTTCCGCAGATGGTTCGTACGAGATCATCGGCATCACTCGGAGATGAGCCTCCCACTCCAGCTAAGGGTCGAGGACGCCCTCGAGCAGTGGCACCTGCTAGAGCTGCTAGAGTTGAGATAGAGCCCGAGCAGCATGTGGATCAGGGGGCAGCCCAGGTACCACCAGCTCCAGCGCCAGCTCCAGTACCAGCTCCAGTACCAGCTCCAGTGCCCACATCTGTGCCAGCTCCAGCCGCAGCTCAGTCTCCAGATATTCGGGGATTACTATTATAGCTTTTGGGTTTGATTGGAGAGCGGCCTTCTGGGGTATCGCAGATATCCGCTCAGGGGACGGCCCTGGGTGCACAGAGCTCAGGAGTGCAGCCTGCTACTATGGCTCCTCGTGCGGAGGTCATTTTGGTTCCATCCATTGCACAGCCTCTTGCTCCTCGCCCAGCTATGACAGAGTCAGAGTCAGAGCAGAAGGCATTGGGTAGGTTTTTGAGGTTAGCACCTCCGAGGTTTGCTGGTACTTCTGGACAGGATCCACATGACTTTATTACTACCTGTGAGGAGATGTTGCATCATCTGGTTTTGTTGGAGACTCACGGGGTTGGTTATACTACCTATCAGTTGGAGGGCCCAACGAAGTTATGGTGGAGGGCCCAAGTTGCTTGTAGACCACCATCGTCACCTCCTTTGGCCTGGTCTGAGTTTTATGAGGCCTTTATGGCCAAGTTCCTACCCCAGAGTGATCGTGAGCATCGCAGGGAGCAGTTTACTCACCTTACGCAGAGGTCTATGACTGTCTCAGAGTATGAGACCCATTTTCATCAGCTAGCACCGTTCGGAGCTATGATCATTCCTACCGAGGCAGATAGGATTCACAGATTTGTATGGGGTTTGAGGCCAGAGATCAGGCAGCCAGCTGAGATATTGATCGCCAGCGGACGGTCATTTCAGGCTATCATAGACTATGTCCGCACTGTGGAGGACTAACAGCGACATGATCAGGGGTCCAGAGATAAGAGGCCTCGACATCAGGGTGTCTATAGCGGTTCCAGATATGGTGGTAGAGGTCCTGGCTAGTAGAGCCGGGGTTAGCAGCCACAGCAGCACCAGGGTCAGTCAAGCCGACTGGTTCAGGCTTCCCTTCAGACTTTCGGTAGTACCCAGTTCGAGCAGGGTCGGAGCAGCCATTAGGGCTATAGCGACCAGTCTTCGAGGGGTATAGTTTCTGGGGCTTCAGGACGTGGTGATTGTACGGGATCTGCTGGTTCATCTCGATCGAGTAGGCTGCCAGGGGCTTGTTTTACTTGTTGTGTGATTGGTCATTTTGCTAGAGATTGCCCTCAGCAGGGTAAAGTTCAGTTGGCCGGGCCTTTAGGAGCAGTTCTGCCCCCGGCTAGAGGGGGTGGTCGTCATAGTAGAGGTAGTTCTCCGCGCGGCAGAGCAGGTGGTAGGGATGGCGGTCGAGCAGGTGGAGGTCGTCGTCAGTTTTATGCGGTCCCTAGGAGACCAGAGGCAGAGGCCTCAGATGCTGTGATTACAGGTACGATTTCAGTGTGCCATCAGTCTGCTATGGCTTTATTTGATCCTGGATCCACTTGTTCATATGTATCTGCCTACTTTGTGCCTTGTTTGGGGTTGGCTAGTGAGCCATTATCTGTTCCTGTTTCTATTTTGACCCCAGTAGGAGAATCTTTAGTAGTGGATAGGATTGTGAGATCTTGTATGCTATCTGTTGGTGATTCAGAGACTTGGGGTGATTTGATGATCCTTGATATGCTAGATTTTGATGTGATACTGGGCATGGACTGGTTATCCTCTCACCGTGTGGTCTTGTACTGTTATGCCAAGATCATTACCATAGCAATGCCCGGTGTATCCCCGGTTGTGTGGCAGGGTTCTGTTAGCCATGCACCTTCTGGGATCATCTCTTGTCTTCGAACTAGGAAGTTGATCTCCCGTGGGTGTTTAGCTTATCTAGCATATTTCTGAGATGTTAGTGCTGACCCTACTTCTCCTGAGTTTGTTCCTGTGGTTAGAGACTTCCTCGATGTGTTTCCTACTGACCTGCCAGGCCTTCCACCTGAGAGAGATATTGATTTCGCTATTGAGCTAGAGTCGGGCACTAGGCCCATTTCTATTTCTCCTTATCGTATGGCTCCTGCTGAGTTGAGGGAGCTTAAGGAGCAGCTCCAGGATCTGTTAGCTAAGGGGTTTATTAGACCTAGTGTGTCACCTTGGGGTTCTCCTGTTCTCTTCGTGAAGAAGAAGGATGGGTCGATGCGCATGTGTATTGATTATCGACAGCTGAATAGGGTGACAGTGAAGAATAGGTATCCGATGCCGAGGATTGATGATTTGTTTGACCATCTTCAGGGTTCAGTCGTGTTTTCGAAAATTGATTTGAGGTCTGGCTACCATCAGTTGAGGATTAGGGCGGAGGAGGACATCCCTAAGACAATATTCAGAACACGTTATGGCCATTATGTGTTCCTGGTGATGTCTTTTGGGTTGACTAATGGCCCCGCAGCCTTTGTGAACTTGATGCACAGGGTTCTTGGCCCGTATTTGGACTCATTTATGATAGTTTTTATAGACGACATCTTGGTATACTCGCGTAGTAGAGATGAGCATGAGCAGCACTTGAGGGTTATACTCCAGACTTTGAGGGATCATCGGTTGTATGCCAAGTTCTCAAAGTGCGAATTTTGGCTTGAGTCAGTTGCATTCCTAGGGCACGTGGTGTCTAAGGATGGGATTAGGGTTGACCCGGGAGAGATTTCTGTGGTTTGTGATTGGCCTAGACTTACTACTGCTACTGAGGTCCGCATCTTTATTAGGTTAGCAGGTTACTACTGATGGTTCGTTGAGGGATTTTCTTCCATAGAAGCACCCTTGACTATGCTGACTAGGAAGGATCTCCCATTTCAGTGGTCGGATCAGTGTGAGGATAGCTTCCAGAGGCTTAAGTCCCTATTAACTTCAGCTCCAATTTTGACTTTGCCGATTGAGGGTCAGAGCTTCTCCGTGTACTGTGATGCTTCTGGGGTTGGTCTTGGTTGTGTGTTGATGTAGCAGGGTCGAGTAATAGCATATGCGTCGAGGAAGCTAAAGTTCCACAAGCGCAACTACCCCACTCATGACTTAGAGTTGGCGGCGGTAGTTTTCACGCTCAAGATCTGGAGGCATTACCTATATGGAGTTCACTGTGAGATCTTCACTGATCACCGTAGTCTTCAGTATATCACGAGTCAGCGAGAGTTGAACTCAAGACAGAGGAGATGGGTCGAGTTACTGAATGACTATGACTTTACTATTCTATATCATTCGGGCAAGGCAAATGTGGTAGCGGATGCCTTGAGCCGGAAGAAAATGAGTATAGGTAGCCTAGCTTCTCTTTTAGTTTCAGAGTGACCGTTGTCCTTGGACATCCAGTCCTTGGCTAACCGTTTGGTTAGGCTTTACTTGTCGGATCCTAGTAGAGTTCTCACCAGTGTCGAGGTTCATTCTACTTTGATTGAACAGATTCAGAGCCGTCAGTTTGAGGATCAGCAGTTGTGTGACCTTCGTGATCGGGTTGTTCAGGGTGAGACCAGCCAGGCTACTCTAGATTCAGATGGGGTTCTGAGGTTTGATAGTCGCCTTTGTGTTCCGAGGATTAGTGATTTGATTCAGTTGATACTTTATGAGGCACATTGTACTAGATACTCCATTCACCCTGGCACAACAAAGATGTATAGAGTCTTGAGACAACTTTACTGGTGGAGTGGTATGAAGCGGGATATAGCAGAGTTCATATCTCGGTGCTTTAACTGTCAGCAGGTTAAGTTCGAGCACATGAGACCTGGTGGTTTGATGCAGCGACTTCCCATTCCTGAGTGGAAGTGGGAAGGGATTACTATGGACTTCGTTGTTGGTTTGACTTGTACTTCTCATGGGTTTGATTCCATATGGGTGATTGTTGATAGGCTGACTAAGTCAGCACATTTCTTGCCGGTTCAGACTTCTTATGGCGCAGAGAGGTTAGCTCAGATCTACCTTCGTGAGATTGTTCGGTTGCACGGGGTCCCAGCTTCTATCATTTTAGACCACGGCACTCAGTTCACATCTAAGTTCTGGAGGGCTATTCTGCGAGATTTGGGTACAGAGGTTCATCTTAGTACCGCTTTCCACCCTCAGACAAATGGCCAATCCGAGAGGACCACTCAGATTCTGGAGGACATGCTTCGGGCCTGTGTTCTTGACTTTGGAGGTTCATGGGATCAGTTTGTTCCCTTGGCAGAGTTTGCTTATAATAACAGCTTCCATTCGAGTATAGGCATGACACCATTTGAGGCTTTGTATGGCAGGCGTTGCAGATCACCGGTAGGTTGGTTTGATGGTTTTTGTTCTAGGCCACAGAGCACGGATCTGCTTCGAGATTCCTTAGACCGAGTCCGAGTGATTCAGGACAGACTTCGGGAAGCTCAAAGAAAGCAGAAGAGTTATGCTGATCGTAGGCTTCGTGCCTTGGAGTTTAGTGTCGGTGACTTGGTGTTTCTCCGTGTATCGCCCATGAAGGGCGTGATGAGATTTAGTAGGCAGGGCAAGCTTAGCCCCAGGTACATTGGGCCATTTGATATTCTTCAGAGGGTTGGTAGCGTTGCCTATCAGCTAGCCTTGCCTCCGATGTTTTTAGCTATACATCCTGTATTTCATGTTTCGATGTTGCGTCGGTATGTCCCAGATAAGTCTCATGGGTTGCAGTGGGATTCGGTTCAGTTGGGTGAGGGTTTAGCCTTTGTTGAGGAGCCGGCAGCTATTTTGGCCAGAGGTGTCAGGAGATTGAGGTCTCGAGAGATCCCGATTGTTAAGGTTCAGTGGAGGCACCATCCAGCCGAGGAGGCTACCTAGGAGACCGAGAGAGATATGCGGGCTCAGTATCCGCAGTTTTTTGAGCCTTCAGGTAACCCCTTGACCTTGACTTTCTAGAACGAAAGTCCTTTTTAGTAGTGGATGATGTAATGACCCTTCCGGTTATTTCCACGTATACGTTTTCCTTGAACCGTTAGAGCTTGTTTGTAGCGGCCCCAAATCATTTAAGGCTTGTCGGGACCGGTATTTCGGTGCCGGGTCCATTTGTTTGGTCGTATGGTAAGTTTTGAAGACATATAAGTCGGCAAAAGTATCGTAAGTTTCTTTAATAAATTTTCTGAACTTTGGGTAAAATGTCTCAGGGCTTTTCACCCAATATATCAATAGTTATAGGTCCCCCTAAATACCAAATCGAAGGTCTACGAGTCTAGTTTCCAACGCATAAAACCTCACGTCCAACTGATCTCGGAGTAAAGAGTTATGACTGTTTTACTACGGACTGTCTGGCAGGAACCGGGTTGCGAACCGGGTCACGAACCGGGTCAGGTCAAACTAGATTTAAGCCTCAACTTCACGTTTTAAAATGCCATTTCAGTTCTGAAACAGTGAGAAAACATAAGGGAGGGTTCCAAGAGAGTTCTTGAGTATCGAAATCGTTCGTACTTGAAAATATTTAATTTAAAAGTTGAATGTGGTAGAAAGTTATATTATTATTACCTTTTCAAAATATTTTAAAGGTTTATGAAAAATATTTTTTGTTACGATATAATGGTTTATGTATTTATTTTATAAGGTTTTTGCACATTGTAATATTTTAACGGAGATAATAAATTTAGTTATGTTAAAATTTATTATATTATGGTATATTCAAAAATTATATTTATTTTACCACGAATCTATGCAATACCCGAATATATATGTAATGGGATAAAATGAGCTAATGTTACTTGACACCTCAAGGAACACGTGTGACCTTTTGCATACAATGGGTAATGGCTAAGTGATTAGTGGCATACATTAGTTAATCAATTAATTAATGTAGTATAGGTCATTTATCTTGTTTTGTTTAATAGCTGCATACGTGCATACACTTATATATATACATTTAGCTCTTTATCCCATTATTGATATATATAGAACATTAGAGGAGTTTGGTAGAGAAATTATATTGACGAACTCCGAAAGAAAATCGGTTATCTACGTCAAGTTATTTAAGCCCGAGTTCAAGTTTGATTTTGTTTCGGAGCTTCTTTTCGGAGAGGTTTGAGCTTGTCATCAGACGACAGGTAGGTTACAGTTTATTTTCCCTAGACTCTGCATATATAGGATAAAATTGTATTAATGGGCATCCTTGGGTTGGTTTATTAGGTTGGTACCACAGACCTCGACCGGTTTATTCATGGCCGTCTATTTTTTTTCCTCTGTTGCTTGTAGTACTTGCCGTTATATTTTATTTACCCTTGTGGTCCTGTGAGGCCTTGTTGACTCTGGAACATAGAAGGTGGGATTTTGGGAATGTCCGCGAGTCCCGGGCATAGAATTATCCTTCTAGGCTGGTTATGCTTGCTGAGTAGCTGTGGGCCTGGGCAGGGTCGATAGGTTGATTGTGAGCTGCTGGGCAGCTATTGTGTGTGATCATACCATTTCCATGCATATAATGAGGTTTTATCCATGTTTTACTATGGTTTTGGCTTCGAGCCTACTGGCACCATTTTCCAACCTTGCATGGCCCCGGGGGCCTGTTTTTAATGGAAATGATTTGGAAATGGTTTGATTTAACTTGTGAATATTCCTGGGTAAAAGAAAGTAAAATTATGTTTTAAAACACCAGTTTTACGATTAACGCTAGACTCGGCAGGGCCGGGGTGCTAGTTGAGTTTCCTTGCTACTTGAGATGATTTTTTAGCCTCGGTCGGACCGAGCAACTGAGATGACTTTCTACTATTTAGACTCGGTTATGCCCGGGCACCCTTGGAGGAGTTTTTGAGATATTTTCCTATTACTTTATTCCTGGACAGGGTCTGGGCATGCATATTCGAGACTGGGTCTCTATCTTGAACCCGGACCTGCTTCCGGACGACATGTTTTGATACTAAGTTTTAGTATGGGGTCAGGGACCTCCATGGACCTTGCCATCCGGGCCTGGGGCTGCGGGCTACTTGTGCTGGAGGAAGGGTATACGGTGGAGTAGAGGTATACGGGCAGTGTCGTTCCATGGAACCTACCTGCTGGGCCGGATCGGCACCGGAGGAGGTACATAGAGAGATACCATTTCACTTGAGATATTCATGCATCATATCATTCATTGTTTGAGGATCCACCCTTGTTTGTTGTTTGTTGATTGTACGCTCTGGTAGTATGGGATGCCGGAGGGTTTTTTTTCACTTGTTTGTGTTCCTCGGTTGTATAGGCGGCCGGGGGACTGTAGGTATTCTCTTGCTATTTACTTACAGAATTGTTTCCTGTTACAGTTAAGTATAAAATTGGTTACTGCTAGACTGTTAGTTTCTGGATAGAGATTGATATGATTAGTTGAGTTTGATTCATGTCTTTGAGCATGCCTATCATTACTCTTTCTCTTTTCTTACACTTGAGGTTACCGGTATACCGTCCATTTCATAAACTTATTATGTATACACTGTTATTGCAAGGACCCCAGGTGCGTTACTTCTTACTTCTACCTGTGCCTATGGTGTGTATATTCTGCTTACTGGCTTCACATGTGGTTCTGTTGATTTCCCTCTGGGCTAGTTCCTGTGTACCTTTCATTGATTTTTGTGACTGCTTGCTTCTATTCTGTCTGTTACTACGCTTTTATCTTATATGTGCCCAGTCGGCCTATGATACCTACTGGGTACCTTATGCTTCGCATTTGGTGCTCACCTACCCCCCTGCATCTTTGGGTACAGATCCTAGCGTGGGCCATCGCCGTTAGATCACTGTGATTCGTGCTTAGAGATCTGTTGGGGACTACTTCAGACTGAGGGTGAGCTCTTGGCGATCGGAGCTTAGCTTTAGTTTATCTTTTGCTTTACGTACTCTATTACCAATCAGAGACATCTGTATATATTGTTTTGGATCGTTTGCACTCCATGTATGTAGTTTTTGCTCTATACTATGATACCAGGTCTTGGGGTTTGGTTTAGTTTCCGTATATGTATATATTTATATCCCTTTTATCTATTCTCTTCGTCTTGTTCCCTTATTTGTTAGATAGTAGCCCATTACTAACTGTCCTGGGCTACGTGGATTGGTTCACCTACCGGGGGTTGTAGGTGCCATCATGACCGAGAAATTAGGTCGTGACAGAATGTTGACTAAAGTCAATGATATTCTAAGTTTAAGATCTAAAACAGGCAAACGGACAAAACGACCAAATGAACGACCAGGGCACCAAACTACCGGTCCCAGCAAACCATAAATAAATTAGGACTGCTACATGAAGGCTCTAACAGTGCAATAAGTGCATAAATGCGAAGATTACCAGAAGGGTCATCATAACATCCACTACTAAAAAGACTTTTGTCCTCGAAAGTCAAGAAGAAGGGATCACCTGAAGGCTCGAACAACTACGGATACTGAGCACTCAACTCACTCTCGGTCTCCCAATTAGCCTCCTTGATCGGACGGTGCCTCCACTGATCTTTCACAACTGGGATCTCCCTATATCTCAATCTCCTGATATCTCTGGCCAAAATAGCTATCGGCTCCTCAACAAATGACAAGCTCTCCTCCAACTGAACAGAATCCCAATGCAACACATAAGACTCATCTGGAACATATTGGCATAAAATTGAGACATGAAAAACTTGGTGGACAGCTCCAAACATCAGAGGCAAAGCTAACATTTAGGCAATACTACCAACCCTCTGTAGAATCTCAAACTACCCAATAAACCTGGGGCTAAGCTTGCCCCGCCG
The DNA here is from genome assembly GCA_003996215.1 of Jaltomata sinuosa. Taxonomy (NCBI): domain Eukaryota; kingdom Viridiplantae; phylum Streptophyta; class Magnoliopsida; order Solanales; family Solanaceae; genus Jaltomata; species Jaltomata sinuosa. Next base: position 26,340 of record QJPP01005724.1, read on the forward strand.
ACAAAACCTCATCACGCCCTTCACGAGCAAAACTCAAAGGAAAACCAAATCACCAACACTGAACTATAAGGCACAAAGTCTACGATCAACGTAGCTCTTCTGCCGACTTTGGAACTCTCTAAGCCTATCCTGAATCAAATGAACTCGGTCCAAGGAATCTCTAAGAAAATTTGTACTCTGCGGTGTGGACTCTAACCCATAAAACCAACTAACCGGTCATCTGTAATGCCTACTATACAGAGCCTCGAACGGTGCCATGCCAATGCTCGAGTGGAAACTATTATTATACGCAAACTCGGCCAAAGGCACAAACTTATCCCATGAACCCCCAAAGTCAAGTACACAAGACCGTAGCATGTCCTCCAGGACCTGAATAGTCCTCTCGGACTGGCCATCTGTCTGAGGATGGAAAGCAGTACTAAGCTTAACCTCTGTACCTAAATCCCTTTGTATAGCTCTCCAAAGCTGAGATATGAACTGAGTGCCGCAGTCTGAAATTATAGAAGCTCGGACACCGTGCACCCAAACAAACTCACGAATATAAATCTGAGCTAGCCTCTCTGCCCCGAAAGAAGTCTGAGCAGGAAAGAAGTGTGCTGACTTAGTCAGCCTATCAATGATCACCCAAATAGAATCAAACCCACGAAAGTACGAGGTAAACTAACAACAAAGTCCACAGTAATAGGTTCCCACTTCAACTCAGGAATGGGAAGTCGGAGCATCAAACCACTCAGTCCCATGTGGTGGAACTTAACCTGCTGACAGTTCAAGCATCGAGATACAAACTCTACCATATCTCCACCAGTAAAGCTTCCACAAGTCTCTATACATCTTTACGGTGCCCGAGTGAATGGGATATCTAAAATAATGGGCCTCATGAAGTACCAAATGAATCAAGTCACCAACCCTTGGAACAAAAAGTTGAACATCGAATCTCAGAATACCATCAGAACCCAAAGTAGCCCGGCTGGCCTCACCCTGAACTACCTGATCATGAAGGTCACACAAACCCTGATCCTCAAACTATCGGTTCCGAATCTGATCAACCAGAGTAGAACAAACCTCAACACTAGTAAGAACTCTATTGGGGTCCGATAAGTCAAGCCTAACCAAACGGTTAGCCAAGGACTGGATGTCCAAGGCCAACAGTTGCTCAGGAGTTGAGAGTGAAGCTAGACTGCCCATACTCACCGTCTTCTGACTCAAGGTATCCGCTACCACATTTGCCTTGCCCGGATGGTATAAAATAGGGAAAACATAGTCCTTCAGGAACTCAATACATCTCCTCTGCCTCGAGTTCAGCTCATGCTAACTCGTAATGTACTAAAGACTATGATGGTTAGTGAATATCTCATAATGAACTCCACATAGATAGTGCTCTAGATCTTGAGCGCGAAAACTACCACTGCTAACTCCAAGTTATGGGTGGGGTAGTTGCGCTCGTGAACCTTCAGCTACCTCGACGCATATGCTATCACTCGACCCTGCTGCCTCATCACACAACCAAGACCGACCCTTGAAGCATCGCAATACACGGAGAAACTCTAACCCTAACCTGGTAAAGTCAAAACTGGAGCTGAAGTCAATAAGGCCTTAAGCCTCTGGAAGCTATCCTCACACTGATCGGACCACTGAAATGGAACATCTTTCCTAGTCAGCATAGTCAATGATGCTTCTATGGAGGAAAATCCCTCAACAAACCATCTGTAGTACGTGGCTAACCTAACAAAGCTACGAACCTCAGTAGGAGTAGTAGGTCTAGGCCAATCACGAACCACAGAAATCTTACCTGGATCAACTCTAATCCCATCCTTAGACACTACGTGCCCTAGGAATGCAACTGAATCAAGCCAAAACTCACACTTTGAGAACTTTGCATAAAGCCGATGATCTCTCAAAGTCTGAAGTACAGTCCTCAAGTGCTTCTCATGCTCATCCCTAATCCTCGAGTATATCTGAATGTCATCAATGAAGACTATCACGAACATATCTAATTACGGGCTAAGAACCCTGTGCATCAAGTCCATGAAGGATGCAGGGGCATTAGTCACCCAAAAGACATCACCAGGAACTCATAGTCGCCAAAACGTATTCTGAATACTGTCTTAGGGATGTCCTCCACCCTAATCCTCAATTGATGGTAGCCAGACCTCAAATCAATCTTTGAAAACACGGCTGAACCCTGGAGCTGATCAAACAATTCATCAATCCTCGGCATAAGATACCTATTCTTTATTGTCACCTTATTTAACTACCGATAGTCAATACACATCCACATCGACTCATCTTTCTTCTTCACGAAGAGGAAAAAAGCACCCCAAAGAGACACACTCGGTCTAATAAACCCCTTAGCTAACAAACCCTGGAGCTTCTCCTTAAGCTCTCTCAACTCAGCAGGAGCCATATGGTAGGAAGGGATGGAAATGGGCCTGGTGCCCGGCTCTAACTCAATGGCAAAATCAATATCTCTCTCAGGTAGAAGGCCTGGCAGGTCGATAGGAAACACATCTAGGAAGTCTCTAACCACAGGAACAAACTCAGAAGACGTAGGGTCAGCACTAGCATCTCGGACATATGCTAGATAAGCTAAACACCCATGGGAAATCAAATTCCTACCTCAAAGAGAAGACATGATCCCAGACGATGCATAGCTAACAGAGCCCTGCCACACAACTGGGGATACACCTGGCATGGCTATGGTAACGGTCTAGGCATAAAAATCCAAAACCACACGGTGAGAGGATAACCAGTCCATGCCCAGTATCACATCAAAGTCTAACATATCTAGTATCATCAAATAAGCCCAAGTCTCCAAATCACCAACAAATATCACACAAGATCTCACAATTTGATCCACTACTAAAGAATCTCTTACTAGGGTCAAAAAAGAAACAGCAAAAGATAATGGCTCACTAGCCAACCCCAAACAAGGTAGAAATTAGGTTGATATATATGAACAAGTGGATTCAGGATCAAACAAAGCATAGGTTGGCTGACGACATACAAAAATCAAACATGTGATCACGACATCCGAGGCCTATGACTCCGGTCTCCCGAGGACCATATAGAATTAACCACAACCTCCACCTGCCTGATTGTCATCGCTCCCACCTAGTCTGCCACGTACAGCACCACTTCTACCCTGACCACCGCCTACTCGAGCAGGTGGCTAAATGGAGCGAATACGCTGAAATGTACCCTGCTGGGGGAAATCTCTAGAAAAATTGCCACTAACCCTGCACTTATAACAAGTTGTACCCTACTCGGGGAAATCTCTGGAAAAATAGCCACTGACTTCACACTCATAGCACGACCCTGATAGCCCACCCTGTTGAGACAAACTCGATGAACCGGTATGGCCACCTCGGCCTGATGCCCTAGAGGTTGTACCCCTCGAAGACTGCCCGTTATTGCCCTGATAGCTGCTCTGACCCTGCTCGAACTGGGTACTACCAGAAGTTTGGAGTGAACCCTGAACCGGTCAGCTGGACTGACCCTGGTGCTGCTGTGGCTAATAACCCCAGCCCCACTGGCCTAAAACTCTACAACCATGCCTAGAACCACTGTTGCCACTCTGATGTCTAGGCCTCTTATCTCTGGCCCCGGTGTCATAATGACGCAAATCCTCAACTATACGGGCATAATCCATAATGGTCTGAAATGACTGACTGATAGCAACCAGTATCTCTCTAGGCTCTCTGAACTCTCTCTGTATCCCCCAAACAAATCTACGGATCCTGTCCGCCTTAGTAGGAATATTCATGGCTCCAAACAGAGCGAGCTGATGCAATCGCAGCTCATACTATGAGATGGTCATGGAATCCTGAGAAAGCTTAGTGAACTCCTCCCTCCGAGTCTCCCTATCACTCTGTGGCAAGAACTTGGCCGTGAAGGCCTCATAAAACTTAGACCAGGTCAAGGGAGGTGATGTAGAAGGCCTGCAAACAACCTGCACCCTCCACCATAACTTCGCTGGACCCTCCAGTTGATATGAAGTATAGCTAACCCCGTGAGTCTCTAATAGCCCCAAGTGATGCAACATATCCTCATATGTAGTAATGAAGTCATGTGGGTCCTGACCCGGTGAACAAGCAAACATTTGCAATGCCAATCTCATAAATCTGCTAAAGCCTTCTACTCCCTATCTAACATAGTTGGTCAAGGAGCAAGAGGTTGTGGAACCGATGAAACTGGAATGACCTCGGCACGAGGAGCCATAGGAGCAGGCTGCGCTCCTGAACACTGAACACCTAGGGCTGCCCCCTGAGCGGATGTCTGGGCTATCTCAAAAGGACGCTCCCCAATCATACCCAGCAGCTGAACAAGTAAATTCTGAATATCCGAAGACTGAGCTGGGGTTGAAGCCAGCACAGAAACTGGTGCTGGAACTGGTACTGAAGCTGGTGGTACTTGGGCTGCCCCCGAGACCATATGTTGTTGCTCTGGAGTGAACTCATGCTCGTAGTCATGCTCGGGCTCTACCTCAACCCTAGTAGCCTGAGCTGGTGCCGCTGCTCTGGGGAGTCCACGACCCCTACCTCTACCCTTGTGACCACCCCGACCCCTAGCTGGAGTCGGAGGTACAGGGGCAGGAGGATTTCCTCTGCCAGAAGCTGAAGTTCTCGTACAAACCATCTGCGGAAGAGTGAACCAGAATAAGTGAGATTTCCAGATACTTCCAACAATGCTACGCTTGAGATAGAAATAAGAAAAGTCCAATTCTTTCTAAGATGTCACTGTAGCTTCCCGAAGATTGAGTACGGTCATCTCTGCCCCGATCCGCAGGATTCTACTAGACATTGGCTCCTATACCGATGACACCGGCGAACCTAGAGCTCTGATACTAAGCTGTCACAACCTGATTTCTCGATTATGATGGCACCTACAAACCCCCAGTAGGCAAACTAATTCTCATAGCCCAGAACGGTTAGTATTGGGCTAGCTTCTAACTGTTTAAGCGGAAGAAAAATAAATAAGCTGAAGCAAGGGAACAAGTTGATTAAACTAGATAACAGGATTAATATAAATACAACGCGAAAGATAAACCAAACCCAAAAACTAATATCATAGCGTATAAGAGCCGAACCACATCATGAATACAAAGGTCCAAAAGTGATATATACATAATGTCTGCGAAGCTATAATCGTACAAAATACACCAAGGATAAACTAAAGTCAAGATCTAAACACCAAGAGCTCACCCTCACCCTGGATAATAAAAAAACAGCACCTCGCACGAGTCTCCAACGCTCAACGGTGATGGCCCATACTAGGATTTTCAACAGAAGATGCAGAGGGTAGGGTGAGAACCAAATGCGAAGCATAAGGTACCCAGTAGGTACCATACGTCGACTGGGCACATATAAGGTAAAATAGAAATAACTGACGGAATAGAAGTGAACAGTCACAGAAATAAAAAAAAACATAATCAAGAACTAGCCCAGATGGAAGACAACATAAAGCAACATACAAGGCTAGCAAGTAAGATATATACACAAGCACAAGTGAAAGTAAGAAATAACGCACCTGGGATCCTCGCAATAACAGTATATACATGATAAGTTCTAGAAATGGACGGTATATTGGTAACCTCAAGTATAATGTATGGGAGAGAAGAATAAAGGTAGACATGCCCGGAAAACAGGAATTAGTAACTAGCCAAAGCATATCAATCTCAAATCCAGAAGATAACCCCTAGGAGTATCCAATTCAAATACTCAAATCCGTAATAATATAACAAGAGTCTACCTACACTACCCTAGACGCCCATACAACTGGGGAACGCAAACAAGTGAAAACAAACTCTCCGGCATCCCACACTACCAAAGCGTACAATCAACAACCAGCACACAAGGGTGGTACCTCAAACAATGAAAGATATGATGCCATGCTAAAACGAGAGTGATAGTAGTACCGTATGTCACCTGCTTCTGGCAACCTATATGGCCCAGAAGACAGGATCCATGGAAGGTCGCACCCGTATACCCCTACTACGTTGTATACCCTCCTCCCTCCGGCACCCACAACTTGCAGCTTCTAGTTTGAAATGGCAAGGTTCGTGGAGGCTCTCGATCGACATACTAAATGCCTCGCAATCTCAAAACAAATCCTCAAGTAAAGCTGCCTAGAGGGTATCTAGGTCTAAAACAGTAAGCCCAATAGCTCTAACACTCATCCCCGCCAAGTACAGCAACACCTAGGATGCTGTAGTAAATAAGTCTAGCCCTCGACCCCGTCGAATCCAGTGTAAGTGGAACTAGTGATAAAATATCCTTTAAAACTTCCTTACCCCAAGAAGATCCATAAAATGGTACCAAAACTCTTCTAAATTATTTTTATCAAAACGGGTCCCACGGGCCATGCAAGGTTTAAAAAAATAGTCCCAGAAGGCCCGAAGAAAAAAACCACAGTAAACCATGGGTAAAACCTTTTCATATGCATGGACATGATATGATCAAACACAGATAGCCTCCCCGCAGCTCATAATCAATCTTACGGCCCTGCACAGGCTCCGAAGCTACTCAGCAAGCATAACCAGCCTAGAAGGATATCTCTATGTCCGGGACTCGTGAACATTCCCAATATTCCCACCATCTACATTCCAGAGTCAACAAGACCTCACAGGATCACAAGGGTAATAATATCAAATAATAAGAGTACTACACACAACGTAGGAAAGAAATAGGACGGGTCATAGAAAAGCGGTCAAGGTCTATGGTACCAACCTAATAACCCAACCCAAGGATGCCAGCTAGTAGAATTTTACCCGATATATGTCAAGTCTAGGAGTTTAGACCGTAATCTATCTGTCGTCCGATGACAAGCTACCCGAACAACAACGTCCAAGCCCTAATCACTCTGAGAGATCCTGAATGACAATCAAACTATCATACATATAAATAAAATATTAAAATGAGTCTAACGATACCCATATTGCTACAATTGTAGCCGGGTCAAAATCTAGATAAAAAGCGAGCCCACAGGGCCCACTCCTGAAATCAAAAATGAAAAGAACCACGACGACCCCAACGATGCCAAGAAGGCATGCTCCAAATTTGAGCACAATTGGCCAAGAAGAGGCGCCAAAATAGCCCGCTCAACTTGGGGTTTAAAGATGGAATTACAATAATAAGAACGGAAATTGGACAAGAAGTACTTACCAAAAGGACAGAAAATCTGCCCAAGATGGACAATTCTTCACACCCACGAACATGCACAAGCTACAAGGCAGCCACTACAACAAATTCTCAAGTTTGGAAGAAGAGCAACAATGAAGGAATTTAGAAAATTCAAGGAGGAAGAAGCTTACCAAAAGATGAAGGACTACAGAAAATTCACGAAAAAATTGAGTCCCCAAAATTTAGATTTGATATAGAGCAAAATGGTGGAGAGAAATTTGAGTTTTAGAGTGAAAGTTTGAGAAAGAATGCTGGAAAATGAAATAACTGGAATTTATAGCTGCTGGAAAATGGCCAGCGCCATCTGCGCTGAAGGCATGACAATGGCCAGCACGATCGCGCTGCCTGGGGGTTGTTGGTGCTGAAGGTTGGCCTTCAACTATTTTTCTACAACTTTTGAAAACTCTCCTGGGCATTTCGGGCACAATCGGAATCCGATATTCAAAAATCAATAATGTTAATAGAGTGAAAACGACGTTCCAAACTCAGCGGAATCGACGAAACTTCCATACGAGGTCGTTTCGGAGATATGTTGACCCAAGTCAACACTAACGAAAAGGAACTCAAAGGCTCGAAATGAGTCTGGCTCACCCGAAACTTGAACCAACCACCTTCCTAGCCCAAACTCAACATTTTGGAGCTGATGGAATTGTCGGATTTCTAATCCGACACTCCAATCATCGAAAGTCACCCAAAGTTACACTTTCAACTCCAAATGGCCTGAAAACTGAGAAAATAACACAAAACCCACACCAAAAGTTCTCAGGCCTCAACTAAAGGTCCAACTAGACCAAACTCAACTCTCCGGAGCTAACAGAACTATCAGAATTCAATTCCGAGCATGTTAGCTAAGAATGTTGACTAAAGTCAACGATATTCTAAGTTTAATCTCTAAAATAGGCAAACATCCAAAACAACCAAACGAAAGACCAGGGCACCAAACTACTGCTCCCAGCAAGCCATAAATGACTTGGGGCCACTACAGAAAGGCTCTAACAGTGTAATGAATGCATAAACGTGAAAATGACCAGAAGGGTCATCACAGTTAGGTTAACCTTTAAATGTTCCCAATTGTTGGAAAGAGATCAGATCACTGCCTGAACCTGCTACTTATCTGAGAGAACATGAGCAACATTTTTTAGTTGAGCAATCATATTGGACATCACCCTAAGGTGTTGTTTGATATTCTGATCATGATGCTTCATATAAGTATCATACTTGATAGTCAACTGTCTAAGGCGGGTCACAGACATACCCCCATATGTTCCTCGCAAGTGTTTCCACATGACATGAGCAGTAGGAAATTCCTCACATTTATGAGTGAGTTCATCAACCACAGAACTTACAATAATTCCACGTGTAGTGGAATCTGCCCTTTTCCAAGCTTTGTAAGCTTCGAGATCTCTTCTGTGTTGTGCAGTGTTACCCTCTTCTGGTTGATTTAGAATATGGTTTATGCCTTCAAGAGGGTTCTGCTCGTCTAGTACATGCCATATTTTACGACTCCAGATGTCGTAATTATCACCATTAAGTTTTTCACCTTTCTTTAAGTCAGCAATTATACTTTTTGATGTCATTCTGTTAATAAGAGACAATTTAAGCAAGTTTACTCATCAATATTAACTTTAATCATTTAAGCATGAGATATTCATATACTTCACTCAAACAAATCAATTTTCATAATGACTTCATATTTAGTGTAGAATCAAAATGGTTACTAAGTATCCGATCATCATCTACAGTCTAAATATTTAATCAAAAATAAAATTATTTCTTAGTGACTATATTAACATTGACTTTCTATTAAGTCTCAATCCATTAAAAATGAATTTAAATAAAGAAAGTCAAACTACATAATTCATATATTGAAAAATAAATTAACAATAACAAATTACAAGTCATTTAAAGATTAAAATCCTCCCACATGACTTCAAGACGATGAATATACACCCTAAAAGGCTGACTAGGCCAAACCTCATGATAAATGTCATTTAATCTACCACTCGAAGTCTATGAAGAGCGTCTTTTAGATAAGCTAAAGCATACCAATCCATGATTTCAACATAATCAGCCAGTTCAGCCCATTTCAATTCAAAAAATTGAATAAAATCACAGGCTGAAATATTAGGGGACATCTTCAAAGACTTGAACTCTTTAAAATTCTTCTCTCTTTCTCTTCTAATAACTCTTTGATTCCTTAACAAATTTTGTGTCGCCCTTGGAACACCAATCTGTATGATTTCACGCCCTCAGAAACTTGTCCTACGATGACGTGCTCTTCTACATTGTCCCTTTGCTCGATTTTGAGAACTCCCAAGTGGAATAATTCGAGTTTGTCCCTGTTCAGCCATGTCTGAAATAGGAACTAGGAAACAATTAGAATGGTTATACCATTCAATGTGACAACATATGTCACTATTACTTGTAGAAAACAAAATCTGTTTGAGGAATATAGGGACTAAACAAGATTGTCGAGACTTAAAAATAATATCATTCATAAAACTTCAAAAAATCATAATTTACTCATTTTTAATCCATTTTAGATGCATAATATATATGTAAAAAGCTATTAACGAGTAGATTATGAAAAAATTGATTTTATATCAAAAAATCAAATCTGTAATTTCTAGCTTTCATATTACAGCAACAGTTTTTTTTTATAAAACTGTCAAAATTTTCAGCCTAAACTTCAAAAATTCATTCTCACTCGTTTTAAATCCATTTTTCATGCATAATATATCTACGGAAATCCCTAAATGAGTAGATTATGATAATATAAGTTTCATGCCAAAAAATCAAATGAGTAATTCCCAAAATCTGAATTATAGAATGCAGTTTTTGTAAAACTACCAAAATTTCAGCATAACTTTAAAATATCATATTTCACTCGTTTTTAATCCGATTTTTATTCATAATATATCAACGAAAATCCCTAAGCATGTAGATTATAATAATAATAAGTTTCATGCCTTAATTTCAAAGTAATAATTTGCAGAAATTGAATTACAGAAGCAAATTTTTTTTTTAATATTAAAAAAAACTTATCAATATAGAAAATGTACTTATTAATGGGAACACTCACTGTTAAACATGTGTGCTAAGAAACTCATTGTCAAACACATGATCCAAGAAACATATATTACAAAAATGATGGAGGATCACTGCACATAGTCATTCTTCTAATGACACAGTAAATTAACACGTAGGTGTCAAAAAAAAACAATTGGGAAGAAGTTCTATAAAGACACATTGTAATTTTCCTTTTGAAATTCAAAAAAACCTTCTTCCTTATGACTTTGTTAATAGTTAATGGATAAATTAATCATTTATCATTAAACACTTGATCTCACATCGTTACTTTATGGTGGTTACCAAAAAAAATTACATCAAAGAATTTTAAATCAATAGTAGCGGAATCAAAACAAGAATCAATATTCAGAATTGATTGCGGAAAAAAAATTCTCAACCACAATCAACTTCACCAATTTCAACCTTATTTATTTTCAGAGATCCGAAATATGATCAAAAGTTTTAACGCAGATAAAAGCTCTAGGCTCCGACACCATTGTAAGATAAACAGAGCAAGAACAATGAATTATGTACCTTAATGCAGCAGAAGAACTATTGATCTTGCTACCAAGATAAAACCCCAAGTCGAACTTCAATTCTCTAGGAAAAGAAATTGATATCCACAAACTAAGAATCCCTTTTCTGTTTTGTTCTAATTTTGTGTGGTAATCAGAATGTCCTTTCTGTCAAGAAGCCTCTCGCTTTTATAAACCAAAAGCAGTTTACGCTTTAGAGGAGGGATTAGTGGGAAGATGGAAGTTACGTGGGAAGCGGTTTTTATTCCCACAACCAAGAGAAAACTATCGATAGAATATTATAGTTGTTTTTCTCAAGTTAACTTCTTTATTTTATCTCTTTCAATGGGTTGGGTCAGTTCACATAGGCGACCCGCCCAGACCAAATATCCAACAGATGGAAACATGTTTGTGAATGAGAAAGGTAAACCTCAAGCACAGTTACAGGAGATTAATCGGGCATTCCTTCCATCCAGATTAAACTTAAAAATGATTTACTTGTTTATTTATTTGGTTCAACTTTTGCTATTGGCCATCTTTCTGGTCTCTTTAGTTGTCACCATACTATTATATGTTTCCCTATTTCTTATCTGGTTCCTACTAAATTTATCTTGCTTAGTGATCTAATATGATTTGCAAATTATTATACTCATCTCCCGGAATGTGTATATTAGGCACTAAGTTCAACATAATTTTCGAGTATGCCCTTTCATAGCGTGTCCCAAAGCACTGGTCCAAGAATGATGCCCGTGAAGGGACCATGTTGAAAGGTATTACAATGATGAGTTGATTGTATTTGACATACATGTTATGTCCATCTTGCCTCCCGGTACATTAATTTTGTTGATTCACTTGTAGATCCTGCATATCTGGAGTTTCTTGAATCTTTTGCAATGCCTATTGAGAATCTTCTGAGTGTTGTGATACAATTGGAGACAAATGAAGCTGAATGAGCTGGTTAGTCAGAACACGTTTAGAACATTTTCCCTACTCTCCTTGTGCATCGAATAGAGATCAAATTTGTCAAAATGATAGTTGGAGAGTAAAAAATGAAGGTGTAGTGCATGTCCTCTGAAATTGATGTTCTACTTATTTCTGTATTTCAGGAACAACAAAGGATGCTCTTATAGTTACACCATTAATGGATTATGTACATCAGAAAAGAGCTATGCAGAGTGGAGCTCAGGTGGGAAACTTTCCTAATTCAGAATTCATAATCTTGAGATTCTCAAACTTTACTATCAAGGAACTAGTTGCTGCATGTTTTTATCATTTGCAATATGATGACCCTTCCGGTCATCTTCGTGTTTATGCATTTATTATACTATTAGAGCTTTTCTGTAGCAGCCCCAAGTCATTTATGGCTTGTTGAAACCGGTTGTTCGGTGCCCTGATCGTTCGATTGGTTATTTTGGTCGTTTGCCTGTTTTAGAGCTTAAACTTAGAATATGATTGACTTTAGTCAACATTCTTAGCTAACATACTCAGAATTGAATTCTGACAGTTCTGTTAGCTTTGAAACATTGAGTTTGGTCTAGATGGACCTTTAGTTGAGGCCTGACAAATTCCGGTGTGGGTTTTGTGTTATTTTCTCAGTTTTCAGGACATTTGGAGTTGAAAGTGTAACTTTGGGTGACTTTCGATGATTAGAGTGTCGGATTCAAAATCTGACAATTCCATCAGCTCCGGAATGTTCAGTTTGGGCTAGGAAGGCGGTTGGTTTGGGTTCTGGGTGAGCCAGACTAATTTCGAGCCTTTGAGTTCCTTTTTGTTAGTGTTGACTTGGGTCAACATTTCTCCGAAATGACCTTGTATGGAAGTTTTGTCGATTTTGTTGAGTCAAGAACGTCATTTTCACTCTATTAGAATTATTGGGTTTTGAATATAGGGTTCCGATTGTGCCCATAATTCCCCAGAGAGTTTTCAAAAATTTCAGAAAAATTGTTGCAGGCCAGCCTTAAGGGCCAACGGCACCCATGCAGCGCGATTGCGCTGGCCTGTGGCAGGCCTTCAGCGTCGATGGCGCTGGCCATTTTCCAGCAGCTATATATTGCTGAGTGTTCATTTTTCCAGCCATTTATTCACTACTTTCTCACTCTAAAACTCAAATTTCTCTCCACCATTTTGCTCTAAATCAATTCTAAGCGTTGGGGACTCAATTGTTCGTGGATTTTCTGTACTCTTTCATCTTTTGGTAAGCTTCTTCCTCCTTGAATTTTCTAAATTCCTCTATTTTTACTCTTCTTCCAACCTTGGGAATTTGTTGTAGTGGATGCCTTGTAGCTTGTGCATATTCGTGGGTGCGAATAATTGTCCGTCTTGGGCTGATTTTTCATCCTTTTGATAAGCAATTCTTGCCCAATTTCCATTCTTATTATTGAAATTCCATCTTTAAACCCCAAGTTGAGCGGGCTGTTTTGGTGCCTTCTCTTGGACAATTATGCTAAAATTTGTAGCATGCCTTCTTGGAATCGTAGGGGTCGTCGTGGTACTTTTTGTTTTTGGTTTTGGGTGTGGACCCCGCGAACCTTCTATTGACCTGCATTTCGACCTAGCTACAATTGTAGCAATATGGGTATCGTTAGATGCATTTTAACGTTATATTCATGAATTTGATAGTTTAATTCTCGTTCGGAGCTTCTTGGAGCAGCTCGGCCCCAGATATCATCATTCCTGCAGCTTGTCGTCGGACGACAAGTAGGTTACGATTTAAACTCCTAGACTTAGCATATATCGGGTAAAATTGTACTAGTTGGCATCCTTGGGTTGGGTTATTAAGTTGGTACCACAGACTTTGACCGCTTTTTCATGACCCGTGCCATTTCTTTCCTCCATTGTGTGTAGTACTCTTATTACTCGATATTATTACCCTTGTGGTCTTGTGAGTCCTTGTTGACTCAGGAACATAGATGGTGGGATTATTGGGAATGTCCGTGAGTCCCGAACATAGAGATATCCTTCTAGGCTAGTTATGCTTGCTAAGTAGCTTCGAAGCCTGTGCAGGGCCGTAGGATTGCTTGTGAGCTGTGGAGCGGCTATTTGTGTTTGATCATATCATGTCCATGCATATAAAGAGGTTTTACCCATGTATTACTGTGGTTTTTGGCTTTGGGCCTACTGGGACTGTTTTTCTAAAACTTGCATGGCACGTGGGGCCTATTTTGGTAAAAATGATTTAAAAGAGTTTTGGTACCATTTTAATGGATCTTCTTAGGGTAAGGAAGTTTTAAAGGATTTTTTATCACTAGTTACACTTATACTGGACTTGACGGGGTCGAGGGCTAGACTTATTTACTACAGCATCCAGGGTGTTGCTGGACTAGGCGAGGCCGACTGCTAGAGCTACTGGGCTTACTATTTTAAACCTGGATACCCTCCAGGCAGCTTTACATGAGGATTTGTTTTGAGATTGCGGGGCATTTAGTATGTTGGTCGGGGGCCTACATAGACCTTGTCATTCTGAGTAGAAGCTGCAAGCTACGTATGCCGGAAGGAGAGTATACAGCGTAGTAGAGGTATATGGGTGCGGCCTTCCATGGATCCTGTCTTCTGGACCTTATAGGTTGCCATAAGTAGGTGACATATGGTACTACTATCACTCTTGTTTTAGCATGGCATCATATCATTCATTATTTGAGGTACCACCCTTGTTTGCTGGTTGTTGATTGTACGCTCCAGTAGTATGGGATGCCGGAGGTTTTTTTTCACTTGTTTGCATTTCCCGGCTGTATAGGCGGTTGGGGAATGTAGGTAGACTCTTGTTATTTTACTACGGATATGAGTATTGGAATTGGAGACTGCTAGGGGTTATCTCCTGGATTTAATATTGGTATGCTTTGGTTGGTTACTAATTCATGTTTCCAGGCATGTCTACCTTTATTATTCTCTCCCATAGTTTATACTTGTGGGTACCGGTATACCATCCATTTCTAGAACTTATCATGTATATACTGTTATTGCAAGGATCTCAGGTGCATTATTTCTTACTTTCACATATGCCTATGTGTTTATATCTTACTTTCTAGCCTTGTATGTTGCTTTCTGTTGTCTTTCCTCTGGTCTAGTTCTTGTGTACCTTTTTGTTGATTTCTGTGATTGGTTGCTTCTATTTTGCCTGCTATTGCTCTTTTACCTTATATGTGCCCAGTTGGCCTATGATACCTATTGGGTACCTTATGCTTCGCATTTGGTGCTAACCCTACACACTGCATCTTCTGGTGTAGATCCTAGTGTGAGCCATCGCCATTAGCCCGTGAGAGACTCGTGCGAGGTGTTGTCTTGGTGATACTCTGGACTGAGGGTGAGCTCTTGCTGATCAGAGTTTAGCTTTAGTTTATCTTGTATATTTTGTACTCTATTACTTCTCGGAGATAGCTTGTGTATATATATTTCTTTTGGACCCTTGTACTCCTTATGTTGTTCGGGCTTCTTTACGCTATGATACTAGGTTTTGGGTTTGGTTTAGCCTCCGCTTTATATTTATATTAGTCATGTTATCCAGTTTATTCAACATGTTCCCTTGAATCCTCTTATTTATTTGTTCTTTCGCTTAAACTGTTAGAAGGTAGCCAATTACTAACTGTTCTGGGCTAAGAGAATTGGTTCGCCTACTGGGAGGTGTAGGTGCCATCATGACCGAGAAATCGAGTCATGATAGCTTGGTATCCGAGCCCTAAGTTCACCAGTGTCATCAGTATAGGAGACAATGTCTAGTAGATTCTTGTGGATCGGGGCGGAGACCTCTGTACCCAATCTTCGGGAGGCTATAGTGACATCTTAGAAAGAATTAGACTTTTCTTATTTCTATCTCGTGCATAGTAACCTTGAAAGTTTCTAGAAATCTCACTTATTTTGGTTCACTCTTCCGCAGATGGTTCGTAAGAGATCGTTAGCTTCAGGCAGAGGAGTGCCTCCTACCCCTGCACCTCGGACTCCAGCTAGGGGTCAGGGTGGTCACAAGGGTAGAGGTAGGGGTCGTGGGCACCCCAGATCAGTGGCACCTGCTAGAGCTACTATAGTTGAGGTAGAGACAGAGTATGACTATGAGCCAGGGTTCGGTCCAGAGCAGCAACATATAGGCCCGGGGGAAGCCCAAGTACCACCAGCTCCAATACCAGTTCCAGCACTAGTTTCTGTTCTAGCTTCAGCCCCAACTCAGTCTTTGGATATCCAGGGTTTGCTTGTTCAGCTGTTGGGTATGATTGGGGAGCATCCTTCCGAGACAGCCCAGACATCTACTCAGGGGTTACCCCTGGGTGTTCCAAGTTTAGGAGCGCAGCCTGCTACTGCAGCTCCCCGTGCAGAGGTTATTCTAGTCCCATCGGTTTCCCAGTCTCTTGCTCCTCGCGCTATTATGATTGAGATAGAGCAGAAGGCCTTGGGTAGATTTTTGAGATTGGCACCGTTGAGATTTACTGGTACATTGGGTCAGGACCCACATCATTTCATTACTATCTATGAGGAGATGTTGCATTATTTGGGGTTATTAGAGACTCACGGGGTTGGTTATAATTCATATCAGCTGGAGGGTCAAGTGATGTTATGGTAGAGGGCACATATTACTTGCAGGCCTTCTACATTACCTCCTCTGACCTGGTCTGAGTTCTATGAGGCCTTTATGGTCAAGTTCTTTCCACAGAGCGATAGAGAGCATCGGAGGGAAGAGTCTAGGCTTTCTCAGGATTCCATAACCGTCTCAGAGTACGAGACCCATTTCCATCAGCTCACTCCGTTTAGATCCATAATTATACCAACTTGATGTGCCGCCATTTTACGGCACTTCCGACTCCTTTTAACTAAGAACAATCGTACGTTTTTAAGCAACCGTCGTCGTTTTTGATGTGTTTATGTTATGTTTTCAGGAAATAGGGACAAACATGGAAACAGAAGGAAATACGAGCAAAAAGAGCATTCTGGATAAGAGTGACAGTTCAGGCGACCGCCCGTCAAGTGGGTGACGGTCCGTCACCCAAACCGTCACCCTGAGGCAGCCTACTGCCTAGTGACGATGGTCCAGGTGACGGTCCGTCAAGCCAGTGACGGTCCGTCAGCCTGGCCGTCACACCCAGGCAGTCCGCGACGCGGAATCCGAGCTTTTTTGGGATTTGTTTCCTAGACTCCTATAAATACCCTATGTTAGGTTTATTTTATTTGTCAAGCTTTTTACAATAGTTCTCCCAATAGTTTTAGGAGTTGTTGAGCGATTTTTGAGAGAGGAAACACGCTACACACGTTTTCCTCCCCCTTGAATCTTGTTCTTGATTTGTTCTTGGGATCTTTGTTTTCTTGTTCTTGGAATAATTAAAGATTGTTCTCACTACATTGTAAGGATCTCTTTTCTTTATTATGAATATGACTTTCTTCTATTCTTCTACAAGCATGATTAACTAAACCTCCCACAACTAGGGTTGTGGGAGCCATGGCTAAAGTAGCGATATAGATTCCGGGTAGCGACGGGTTCAATATATATGATTGTCACGTTATTAATCATTCATGCTTAACGCTTTCTAGTGGTTGCAAACATTAGAACATGCCTAGGTTTAATTTGCTTGAGTAAAGAGATTAAAACTGGGAAACTTGATTAACGACGAGGATTCGAGACTACCAACTCTCGTCTTATGATTAATGCTGTAACTAGATTAACCTACTTGATGTTTAGAATTGAAATCTAAAAGCACACCTTTTCAAGTTTGAGAGAATTGAAAAGTAAATTCGTCTATTTGGTTGAGAAACGTTTAACGATACCATTAATTCAATCACATCGTGACACGCATATAGAAAGAACTCGGTTAAGCTTAGGATCGACATCATTACCAATGCCATGGTAAACACTTCCCTAGTTCGCTCTCCTACTGATTATTTCTCATACATTATTGTTCGTTTTGTTTACATATTGTTCACACAAAACCCCCCTTTTATTTACCGGAAACTATTGACCATTAGTCAACTAATTCACTAAAGACTTAACTTTCACCATATTCTCTGTGGGATCGACCCCAACCTTTGTTGGGTTCTATATTTGACAACGATCGCTTACGCTTCTTAATTGGAGTGGTACTTTGAGCGTTATCAAATTTTGGCGCTGTTGCCGGGGAATACGGTTGTTTATTAAGTCCGGTGTATTTATTTGACTCTTAGTCATACTTTCCTGCTTTTACATTTATTTGTTGTTTTTGTTTTTGACAGGATACAGAGTTGTGCATGCCAAGTACCCGGCGCTCGGGGGAATCAACATTACCTTACGACCCCGAGCTTGGGAGAACATTAAGGCAGAATATGGCCGCACAACAAGAGGCGGCAAGGCTCGCTGCAGAACTGCAGGCCCAACAAAATCTGAATGGTGGTGGTGGCCAAGTTTAACATCACTAGCATAATGATCCAGTTGTTGAACTTGAGAGGAGTGTTCCGTGGTGCCGCTGGTGATGATCCAAACCAGCACCTGATGAATTTCGTGGGCATCTGCAAGTCGTTCGAGTTGCCAGGAGTAAGTCAGATGGCAATCAGGCTCAGGTTGTTTCCGTTGTCTCTGTCTGATGAGGCAGCATTGTGGTTGACAGAGCTGACCCCCGACTCTATCGCAACTTGGGGAGAGTTGAAAGGAGCTTTCCTAGAAAGGTTCTTTCCTCCCTCTAGGATGATACAGTTGAGGGACGAGATTAGCAATTTCAGACAGCAACCTCACGAAGCATTGCACGAGACCTGGTTGCGATTTAAAAAGAAGATATCACAATGCCCTAACCATCAGTTGAACGACGAATTTTTGATGCAAACATTCTACAGGGCACTGAATTCGGCTACCAAGCCAACGTTGGACAATGCAGCAGGTGGAGCATTTATGGGTCGCACTTTTGCCGATGCCACAGCTATTCTAGACAGGCTCACCAAAACCAACAGGGCCTGGCATACACGGGATTCAGAGGTAGCAGCTAGCACTTATGCAGTTGGTATGTCAGCTGAGCAGCGCAGAAAAGACGAGGAGCGCGACCAAGACATGGCGCATCTGAAAACGCAGTTGGACCTACTGACCAAGCACTTGTTCTCAGGAAGTATGGAGAAGGTAAAAGCTGTGGGTTCTCAAGGTAGAGCAGCAGAGTTGGAAACTGAGGAGGCGAATTACTTGGGGGGTTTCCAGGCCAATGGCCAAGGAAACCAAGGTCGGACCTATCATAAGGACAACTACTATGAGAAAGGTTGCTACAATCGCGATCAAGAAAACTGAAGGAATAACACCGATAGAGGTGGCTTGTATGTACCACCTGGTAATCGGGACAAAGCTAGCAACGAGGCCGGAACTTCCAAGCTAGAGAACATGATGGCGAAGATGCTGCTGAAGGTAGAATCGACTGACTCTGGGGTGAAGGAGATAAGGACAGAGTTATCGGCCATGAGTCAAATAGTGGAGTCGCATTCCACTTCGATCAAGCAATTGGAGCAGCAAGTGGGCGTAATCTCGGCATCTCTAAACCCAAGGAAGGCAGGTACCTTGCCGAGTGACACGATTCAAAACCCGAGGAATGACGCGAGCTGTATGGCGATCACCACAAGAAGCAGAAAAATATTACCGGAATCACATCCAGTAATTCAGACTCAAGTTGGGGGTGATGACGCCAACGACGAAGAGGTCGAGGAGGCTACTCTAGAGCCCGTAGAGAAAAGCAAGGAAGCTGAAAAGCTTCCAACTATGATGCCTAGACCACCACCTCCTTTCCTACAACGCCTGAAGAAGAAAGCGGAAGATGGTAAGTTCTTGAATTTCCTGACCATGCTCAAGCAAATATCAATAAACATCCCATTGGTAGAAGCGCTGGAACAAATGCCCGGTTATGCCAAGTTCATGAAGGACTTGATTACAAAGAAGAGGTCGGTAAGTCTTGAACCGGAAGACAACCTCCACCACTGCAGTGCTATTTCCTCAAGGTCGTTAGTAGACAAAAAGGAAGATCCAGGTGCGTTTACTATTCCCTGGACTATAGGGAAACTCGGCTTCGGAAGAGCCTTGTGTGATCTTGGTGCTAGCATCCACCTGATGCCGCTAGCAGTCTATAAACAATTGGGTTTGGGAGCTCCTAAACCAACGTCCATGAGAGTGTTGATGGCTGACCGTTCGGTTAAGCGGCCCGTGGGAATATTGTCTGATGTGCTAGTAAAGATCAGTAAGCTTATCTTCCCAGCTGACTTTGTGATCTTGGATTGCGAAGTGGATTTTTAAGTTACCATAATCTTGGGACGACCTTTGTTAGCCACGGCTAGGGTGTTGGATGACATGGAAAGAAACGAACTGACCTTCAGGCTAAACAATGAAGCTGTCAAGTTCGATGTGTCTAAATTGATGAAGCAACCAAGTGACATGAGGGTGGTCGCGGTCGTCAATGTTATTAAGGAAGCTCCTGCGGATGTTCATCTTCAGGAGAAGGGTGTGGTCGAGACTCTAGCTGGTGTGAAAAGGATGCTGCGAGAAGGGAAACATGTAGAGGAAGGCGGTGAAAATAGATCAAAGAAATGAAAACACCGCAAGAGAATCTGCAAAGAAAGAGCGAAAAAGTTGTCGCGACTAGCTGCGGAGCCAATGAAAGAAGAAGCTGGAACGCAACAGAAGTGTGTCGCGTGCACACACTCCATCAATTTTTCCTGTTTTGGAGACCCTGGCGGTCTCCAACATCATTCCAGAATCTGAGTCCTACCAACTTCACAGGTATTCCTTTCTCTCACAGTTTTTAGCTTTCATATGGATGCATTGGGGACAATGCATGAGTCTAAGTTGAGGGTGTGGGGAAACCTGTGAGTCACCACCGAGGGTTTTTGTTGCCGTGTTTCTTTTTCCTCCGGTGTGCTATCTAGTAGAACCGGCATGTTTAGGTTGTTATTTTAAATTTTGTTAATTGTGTTTTAGTGTCTATAGCAAAGCATCATGGCGTTTTCTTGACTAAAACGAGGCCCTTTTAAAAATTTTCTGGTTTTGTACTTATGTTGAAACGATTGACTGTCTGGATCCTTGAATGTCATTGTGTGATTATGATTAGAATGAGTATGCTTAAGCCGAGCGGTTGTTTGATAGTTGGTAGCAATATAGTTTCTTGGTGCCAAGAGTGTGTGAGATTATTGTTATAAATTCTTACTCT